>JAAGOF010000243.1:79099-127628 GCA_010645155.1 Tigriopus japonicus
TGCCGTGGAGGCACGAGTTCCGTCAACCCCGCCCCCAGAAAGGGAAATGTTGAGTCATAGCTCACGCTCATTCTAGTCATGCTCACGTTCTAGTCATCTCGCTCTATATAAATATGTATGTCTAGTCAAATAAAGTCAGTCAAACTAGTTTCGTCCATGACTTAACACTTGGCTTACATAATATTTGGTACACCTTTAATGGTCAGAAAAGCTCTTGTACTTGCAGAATCATAAATACTGTGAGCTTTTCAATTCAATATTCTATTTCAAAAGGGGGGGTTCCAGTAATTGATGTAAAACTGTAATTCAATGGCCAGAAATCAAATTCAAATATGGCCTTAAAGGCCATATTGATCTAGAAATTCGACATGAATACATCAATCAACAATGTTAGCCTTGTACACGTGCTGGTAACAAAAAAAATACTTTCAAAATTTTCCCTTTTACACCCTCAAAAATACATTTTTAGTGGGCGTTACTCGAAACCTTCAACTAGCTCGGGTAGAAATTGTTTGGGTACCGTTGGAACCGCACTATCACCCTGAGTACAAAAATTGTGCTTACTAAGCCAATGGATGACCGAATCTGGATATAGGTGGAACTTGAGCTTGCCACACCTAACTCTCAGCCAAGCAAGACGGAAGCATCATGAACCCTTGGTAAGCGGCAGAAGTGTTAACATTTACTTGATAAAGCCCATCTCGCAAGTGTTGCCTGTTGTCATTGGTACATTGTAAAGTATCGTATTTTTATTTACCGTTGTTGAGGTGCAAAATTCTGGGTCACCCAAACGTCAACCTTGAATGTAAAAACATGTTCGTTTAGCTGGCACTTCTCGTAAACCACCCTAAATCTTGATCCGGATTTCTAACACGATTTTTATCTAAAGCTTTATAGCTCTTGTTTTTCGACGTTTCTCTATTTTGTCTACACTTAACATCCATTGCAAATAAGGACATTCATCCTGACATATTCTTAGTTCACTCAAGAAATCAAAAATATTGTTCAAAGTAAGAAAACTTTAGAAACACACTTTCAAGTGCACGAAAATCATTCCATTTTCGGACATCAGGTTCTATTACTCACTTTGCAATCCACACACCAGTAATCAGTAGATAAAATTCATTCATTTGTAATGGACTTGTAAGTTTACGGGTCTATTTGTTAATGGCAAATTTTATTGAAATAATTCGAAAAATGCATTTTGGGAAAAAGACACCAAACCATTACCTTCATAATCAAATGTTCGATTTACTCAAGGTAACTTGCCTCGTGCTTTTGACCCTGAGTTACGGGATAAGCAAATGCCTCGAAAATACATTTGGACAAGACAATGAACATTAATTCCTTAACCAAATAAATTAATTCACATTAAACCCAAGGTATTAACTGCACCGCAAGTGTTAAATGGAATGCCGGACCAATGATTTTCCCACATGTGCAAGGGCACATTGTCTCGTTCTTGAAATCAGTCCAATTTCTCTAGGCGTTTACAGGTGCAAAAAAGCAAAGCACCAAGAAGCCTGATAGACCACGGTTATGGGCATAAATAAACTTCCACGGACTCTGATCTATTTGATGCACAATGCTTCATGCGTTTATTGGCCTGCGGTCGATTACATCCTACTTGGCTTTAAGCGCATCCACTTCCGACGTTCACGTTGGTCTCCGAGGGCTTGATAAATGAACCATACACACTGACTAGATGCAATTGCATCGGAGCTGCAGTCATTTGTACCCGTCGTCTTAGACACAGACGCAAATTGAAGAAAGTGCACCGACAACAAGGTCACCAGAGCCATGCCAAGAAGACCTATGGCATGAGGATTTAGCTGAACCCATCAATTATTCGGCGGCGAAAGGAAAAAAAAGGTCTTAAATCAAATCATATCCTAGTCACAAAACATAGGTCATTAGAAAACAGCTGATTGTTCATGGTGGGTCATTCTTTACATTTGAAACTAGCAACAGAATACTACTTACACCTCATCGACTTTTTGCAAAGGATAGAAATAAAAGCATTTTCCTTGCAAGGTGAAAAGTTGGGCAGGAGCATTGCCCAAAGCATTTCTTATCATTGGAAGTGGAATACCTAGCAAGGCTTCCTCTATTAAGATCAGTCAATTTTAGTATCGCTTCGGTTTCCGCAGAAATGGGTTCAAAACAACTGGGTGATGTTTAAATAAATTTCCGCACTGCAAATCGTTATCAAATGCATTGAAAAAGAGTGAATAAAAGAAGTAATGTTGTTTCCAAACTCATCTGTCATAATATTGTATTAATGTTTCAACTATTTTATTTACTCATAATCGCAAGGGTAAGGCATGGCGTAGTGCGTAACGCGTCTTGGTGCGTTGCAAAGGGTGGGGTTTGAATCCGGTTGAATGACACCTAATCTTAATTCGTTGCAAGGAGCGGGAATATTCCTATATGCAGTCAGTGATCTGCCGTGTCAAGGACTTCGTCAAAGAAGGACTCAGTCAGCAATCAAGAAAAAATCTGATTTGAATCAAAAGATCGCGGTCATCTTTTTTTAAGCAAGGGTTTGGATCTCACAGAGTAGGTATTTTGATTTTCAGCTCAATCGAACAACGGAGTTCAAAGTTACAGGTCTTTAAGTTCAGGCATAAAACTAATGGCTTAACCCTCTTGCATCAAAAATTTGCAAGAGGAGGTCCAACGAGTTTACTTTGTGCTTGCTCTTGCTTCAATTTCAAATACGCATAACTTTTGACACCCATTTCGATTGAACTAAAAATTGGTAGGCAAATTCTTGGTTATTCATGGCACATTTCTTATGAAGAATAACGAAACCATGCAAATGGGAGCAAAGCAAACAAATTTTACCATTGCCATTGCCATCCAGTAATAGCGTGGCTTAGGGTTGACTCCTCAATAAAAAAAACTACCTCATCATCCGTATCAAGAAAGCTTGGTGAGTAAACCAAACTACCAGATATTCATAATGAAATGCAAATTGAATCTTGCGTATATTTTTAATTAAAACGCAAGAAACTACATTTATTGTCAAATGGGTATCATTCCAAAGAAAAGTCAACAAGCAAATTCGACAAGAAATTAATTTCCTAACCAAACGCTAACGTTTAAGATAATTGCATCTATGTTAGAATCTTTTGACCTTCTGCAGTATAGCTATGACTATTTGCCAATTCGTATTTTTATCCAAATTTTCCTGGGTTAAGGTTTCAAATTATCTTTCACATAAACACCTTCCACAGCTAGGGAATACTAAAGAGTGTTAGGCTCTCATTGTGTTGTCACACAGATAAATGCACTTTGAGTTTGCAATTTTTGCCTCAAGTTATGGAAATGAACATCAGTTTGTGGACGAAATACGCTATTACGACCATCCTTGATTTCGACAGCCAATATATTTTTTCGCTCTTCAACGTGGGTCACACAAGTTCACAATTTTTTGTCAATCCAAAATAGACTACGTCGATTGGTCCTATCCTTTAGTCATTTTCAATGCAATTTTATGCATAGCAACCCAGACCACGTTCATTTTGGCACCATTTTGAATCTCTAAGGGGGAAAACCATGGATCCTCTTTAATCAATGATAATCTCATCAAAGTAGAAAAGCTTCCAACGGTGTCCAGCATTGATGTAGATGAGAGATATTACCCACCAAATATTTCAGAAATGCATGCAAAATTTATTGCACTAATCAACAATCATCACTTTAGAAATGAGCTCTGCTCAAATTTGCCCAAACGCAATCTACAAATCACCAAACTAAACAAAAGACCTTGATTGCTCAGAAACCAGCCGTGTTCTTTCCGAACACAAAGGCCCTCTATAATTCATTTTCCGGTAATTTAAATTTAATCAGACCCCAAACAAGAAAAACACGCAAGCAAAATTTTGGTTGAAAATTGCATTCGTTGGCATTAGGACGGAAGGAGTTTTCATTTTCGCCAATAATTTTCTTCTTTTCTTCTTACTGTATTTACTGAAAAGAATTGATTTGTTTGTCGATTTTAACGAACGTGTTCTGCTCCCTTTATCTTATATCTGTCCAGATGCCTTAATTGACTACGATTCAAACTTCAATTACTTTGATGGCAGTGGGGCTCTTTTCGTACTTTGGTCACCAAGACTACTATGGTTTGCACATGCAATTTTGCCAACAATCAAGGTCGAGGTCAAATGGTCAGGCAGTCACTAAGTTCCCCAGGAAATACATTGCCTGCCGAAGTATCGTATCAGCGTTCATGTCCATGCAGCCTAAAATGATTAAAAACTGCGATTAGTTTATGCAGTGAAGAGAAGTTCATTACGAAGGGCCAACCAAACGCAAGCAAATATTATGTGAAACGCTGACCTAACGTCTCAATTGCATGCACTTTTAAGCATACCGAACATCTTTCAAAAGGCATAATTTGAACCGTGACAAGAAAGGGCTTGCCATTTGGAGGAACATAATTATCGAAGCAATAAGAGTGGGTTTAGGTACGAGGAAGACTTGCAAATATCCGTTTACGATTTCGTGATGACTAGAGCACGGATTTGAAATTTATTTTCTAAGAAATTGATTTTTCAAAATTACCGTTTTTATCGAAAAGAAAATTTTGAGCTATATTTGACGAAAAATCAACTTTTGGAGGAAATTTGATTGACTTTGAAAGTAAAAAGAACAAATTCATTGTAGGGTTTTCCAAATTTCTCATTGAGTGTTTTTTTTATATTTAAGCATTTTTTTTAGGTTTTAGAAACTGTCATGTGATTTTGTGTCACATTTGCCCCTACATCTTTCAAGGATTCACACAATCTTCGCCACTTGCTTCCTTTCGTAAATGAATAGAAGTCGGATCAAGTTTTTCTTTCGCTAAAAGTGGCACTCAATTTGGCGAAAGTTGCCAAAACTTGCTATATTTTTTAAAAAATCTCCTCTTTTGCCAAAACTATGTCAAATTTGTCGAAAATATACAGCATTTGGCTAAAGTATGATATTTCTGATTGCAATATCAATGATGATGTTGTTAAATCAAGCCGGGAATGCATTTTCATAGTTTGTTCGTCTTACGCCTTTTGATTTTGTTGAGATGGTCAGAGAAATGGGCCTATAAATAAAGAGGAGTGGCTTATTTCCGCCTTTAAAAATTGGAACAACTTTAGCTAATTTAAATTAGAGCTAAATGAGAAAGGCAACCTACCTTGGTCCAAGATGCGAAGTGTGCGTTCATCGTGCAGGAAAGTCATTCTTTGTAAAAAATATTGCAGTTTTTCAGTGGGTCAATCACATCAAGGCTTATTTGTTAGAGGCTTGCTCGTCAACGGTAGGTCGCTTGTGAGGATTTTGGATAGTTTAAGGATTTTCATATTTTACAGACCTCCTTTATGACTTAGATGTTACAAAAAAGGTTGGATTGGAAATTTGGACATTTTAGTAATATTTTGGGAAATTATTATGCTTAATTTATTTGATCATTTTTGGTTGAAAAATTTATAACAAAAGACCATTCCTGTTTCATAAATACAAATGGTGAGAAAAACAAAACTTGAACATCGAACCCATAAAGACATTCAACAGCATGTGGTATTTTACACGTGTTTCCATTCAATAACCATGGGACTTGTTTTTTTTAACTTGAATGAAAACAACGAATTGTACACAATCTTGCAAAAAACAAAGTCAAATTGTCCAAACATGCAATCCAACCCATTTCAAAGTATCGAAGTCATAAGGGCAGTCTGTAAAATGCAAAACCCTTGAACTGCCCAAACTCGCAAGGTTTACTTTATAAGGTCTTCTTTATTTAGATCTTTACTTAATAAGGTTTACTTTAGGGCTCATGGTGCCAAACTCTTGTTTCAAATGCTGGGGATTAGATTTTTTGAAATATTACCCCTCGTGCATTATGTTCCTTAAAATAAAAAACGTAAGGTATTTTATGGTTTGATATGGAAGGTGCTTTTACTTTTACTTTCTTTTAAAGTAATGAAAAAAGACGATTACGAGTACTCTACCTTTTTAGATGTACGTTCGTCTGACATGAACTCACTTCTGGTTTCCCGGTTACCTTTCCGGTTAGCTTTCGCTGAGTGTATTTTTCCATTAAATGTGATTAACAACACAATTAGGCACTTACAAGAATTGCTTAGGGGCTTATTCTAATGACGTTTTAAACATTCAATAGTTGATTGAGCTGGAAGCCTGCACAACAATACTCTGTTCTTAATGTTATAAAAATGACGCCACTTATTTGTGGAATAAACCTCAAAGATTGGATCCAAAGGTTGAACAAGTGTCAATACTTTTCCATTCTGGCTATTTCCGTTAGTCTTCTTTCATACGAGATTTTCCAATGCTTAAGAAAATACCACTTGCAAGAAACAGGGACTGCGGACATGTACGTTCATTTGTCTAAGACGAATTTTCCACAAATGACAGTTTGTCCCACTAACTCTTATCAATTGGATAAATTGAAGAACTTTGGCATTCCAACACAAAGTGCCATTCAATACGAAGCCCAATGGATTGCTAACGATAGTGAAGTGTCTCCAAAACAATTGTTTGCTGAGGTTACGAGACCAATTGAAGATGTGGTGTTCCACGGGACATTTTTTGTCGAACAGGAATTCAACGGATCACACACAATTGTTCATGATCCCAGGGATAGTCTCTGCAATGAAAATTTGTTCCAAGTTAAGGGATATTACTACAATGGAAACTGTTTCTCTTTGAAAATACCAACTTGCCTTCAGAAAGCAGGAATCCTGGAAATAGATCTCCGCTTCAAACAGAAAGTTGACGTTTTTATTCATCACGTTGGACAATTTTTGAGCTCAAATTCGAGGTAAGTACTTTCCGTCAATAGTTCTGAATTGGTTTGATAACACACTCTTGATTCAGATCACGTATTGACGTGGACGTTGGCGAGTACGTGAAAATTGCTGCCAATCATGAAGTGGTCCAATTAATGGCTGACTTTGGAACTTGCAAAAATTCCGAAGAGGAGTATGATACTTGTATTAATAACGCCTTGCAAGATATTATGATTGAAAAATACAATTGTACTGTTCCTTGGTTACCAGATAAATCCAACATTTGCACGAATGAATCCGATAGAAAGGCTGTCTTCGAAATCTACCAAAACAACCGTCGGAACCAAAGGCACATTTGTCCCAAGAGTTGTTTATTTACAAACATGTATTTTGGGCCTCCTGCGACTGGGTCAAATAACGTTGAGGAAACGCATCTAGGCAAATTGATTATATACTTCAAACAAGATATCAAGACGACTCGAGAATACTTATTGTACTCTACATTGTCCATGTTGGCCGAAATCGGCGGTTATATGGGCCTTCTTCTTGGAATTTCCCTCTTCAAATTGACTGACTTGAACAACGTTCTCCTTAACTGGCTCGCAAAGTCATGGTTATTTTCAAGATCTGTCCAACCTACGAACTTTAGTCGAGACAAAGGCCATCAAATTGTTAAGGAACAACAAACTATTGTAGTCGTAATACGTCCTAATTAACTTTTCTGCATTCAATAATTGTAATTTCAATTAGGAGTTTTATTTCCGAACAAGTTAAATGGGGTGGCACTTCACATTCGAGCTTTTGTCCACCCTTACCCAAATATGGCTGCCAAACAATACTTTTGAAAACGAAACGGACTTTTTTGGAAAATAATTGCAATATAAATAAAACATGTCAAAAATACTTTTTTTCATCTTCAGTGAAAACTTGTAATGGCGTGATTAGATTTGAAAAATGTATTGTTAAAAATAAAACAAAAATGCTCAAACCGGTGTTTTCAAATTTTCAAAACTCGTGCTTGAAGCCACAAGTGAGTTTTTGTCCATATATGTTACTGATGTGTTTCGAGTTGGATTTTTGGTCGAGTTTTGCCACTTTGGATTTTAAGGTCAAAAAGTTGACCCCCAACTAATCTTCTCAACTAGAGACGCCATAAAATATGGCAGCACTGCCAACTCGAAATCCAAAAGTATAACTACTGATGGAACTCGAAATCGAACTAGTTCGAGTGTTGTCAAATTGGTCCCTGTTTAGGTCTTTTTAAAAACGTTCAATACACCTGCCCTAATCAACAATGATAAACTTCCGAGTAAAAAATGGCAGCACTCCCGGTTCGAAACACATCACTAATATATGTATTGGATCATAGACCACGGAACTTCTGGACGGCTGACGGCCACGCAACCTTTTCTGTAAGCGTCATGATAAGGGACAGGAAGTTAAGACGAATAAAACTGTCAAATTAAACGAAAAAATTGCCTGATTTCGCGATCGCGACGAATAAAGGCCAAAAAGACGAAAAAAGACAAATAAGTTTATTCTTCTCAAGTTCCTGTCTCTAGTCATGATGCTCTGGAAGCTACGTTACTTAATTCAGACTTATGTTAGATGTTAACAACTTAGTTACATTTTCTCTAGCTTATTTTTTCAGTCTCCGTAACTCCCATGTAAAGGAGTTTCACAGTTATGATATTTTTGTATTACTCATGCATGGATAGACAACTTAAAACATCAAATTTTAACATAGTTTTAACTTGAGACAATCCAATTTGAGTATATGTAAATATCCATATAAGTGATTCAGTTAGGTAATTTCTTCAATAAATATTTGGTATACCTTAATGGCTTATGGTTACTGTAAGCAATTGTCGATTATATTGCTTTTTTGCACATGAAAAGCCATAATAAAGTTCAATATTTCACCCTTTGGGCATTAATATGTATCAAATATAATAGCATTAAGACATCATACTAATAGTCTGCCAAGAGTCCCAATGGGTGTGTCATGTCTATTAACTGACACATTCTTTTTTCCCTTCATTAATTTAAATTTAGATACCTTTACATAACTCTATAAAATCTAAGCAGAGTGCACGTTTTTACTACCTTATCTCCATGTCAAATTACAAAACGTGGGTTTCTCAGTAGATTCATTCCTATTAAAGGATCCAAACAGTAATGAGAAGCTATGATTCAAGTCACCCTCCCACAGATTCTTGATCTACTTAATGTTGTTTCATTGGGATCATTAACTTCTTCACACCGCAAGATAACAAGCACTACAAGAAAGAATATCAAATAAAAAATCTTTCTTTGGTGACTTCGTCAATGGACCAAATACATTTGTGTTGAAATTTTGGGCAAAAATATGTTAAGAAAAATAGTCGGTTTTGAGCTTAAAAGATGCCCAGAATTATGCCTCACACAATGCACACACTGAGATTTATTTTACTTGCTTGGGTCACTCAACTTAAAACAAAGTATATGGATGTTTGGTATATGGCTGAATCACCAACAGAACAAGCCTTGGCATCAAGAAGAACTCACACCATGAACAATCTAGCAGAAGTTGAGACTTGACTGATTCCCAAAATAACTTTGGGTGAGAAGGTACTTGTGTCACTGAAGCTGTTGCATTATCAAAGGTGGTTGTGCCATCAATCATTGACTGTAGCACTACAACAGATGAAGGAGTGTTGCCATGAGCCAAATGAACTGAAGATGACTTAAAAAACACACTTAAAAAGCACTGAACAGATGAATTAATCACATTTCAAGATGATTTTTCAAGATGCTTCAAATGTTGTGAGTGAGAAGCAACTGGCAAAACAAACAAGGGTGACTGCAAATTGTAGGCTTTCTATAATTGTGATTTGGATCTTGCAAAATGATTAAGGCTCAATGCATTTCTTCAAATAATAGAAACCTGCCATGGGCTTATGAATAGCAGAAGGAACTTAACACTCAAATTATAAACAGATGTTGTTCTGTCATGAGATGAAATCATGCTGTCTGCTCGTCAATGATCTCGTCACCTTTTGAATGGCAGATGTGGCCAATCCTGCCCAATGAGAATTGGCTTGGGTTGCCTTAATGACGCATAATTTGAGACAGGCACTTTTTCCGATGTGGTTTCAAATCCTGTATTAAGAAATCCTTGATTGGATTAACCCTACTAAACGCAAAAGCTTAAATTTGTGTTCTTCCTATCAGTGACTTATTCAATGTATTGGCAAAAAAGTTCTTAGTTGTAGTAATCACAGCCACGGCATTGTCACCCAGTGACGTTTTTGGTTCTTCCAAGAAAGTGACCACTAACAATAGCAAAAAATGGCCCAAAAACATTACTTAATTCCACCTTCGATTCATCAAATGCATGGTTAACATTTGCCTGGTCACTATTTCAAATGTTCCCGCACTTTTGTCCGCTCAACAGTTGGCGACGGGTGACACGTTTTTACGATTACACTCCCTCTAATATTTGATTGATCTCAATGACTTAAAGACAACAAGTATAGTCAAATGATTTACTTAACGGGTTAACCATCACAAAAGCTGAAGGTGAATTGGATTCCTTAATTAACCTCTTTCTTCCTAACTTTCCCAGAGTGGGGCCATATTTTTGATTCAATGGAACAATGTAATCCAGGTTTGTAGCCGCTTTTTTAAATATTGCGCTTAGCCTCGCTCCCAGTTTTTTCCACTTGTAGCTTGGAAAAAGTGCGAGTGGTTCAGTTAAAAAGTGATTAATCAGACTTGTGTTAAACCCATTGTCAAAATGAGAACAGAATTGACTAGGGTAGAGACATATGTAAGTCATCAAACAACTGATCTCAAAATTGGTTGATGAAATGTTGAGTATTTTGGGATCTAAAACAAGCCAATGTTATAACTAATCGGGTCTAGATTAGGGGTGGGCGAGAAGCCGGTGTCGGTGTCGAGGTGTCGACACCGACACCGGCTTTTTTGGATTTCGGTGTCAGTGTCGACACCAGGTTTCTGGTGTCGACGTTTTAAGGTTTCGTGAGTTTTTTCCGAAAGTTCCGCAAATCGCGCAAAAATTACACTGAAAGGCTTGCAAAGCAGAGTGTTTTAATGCCACTCTTTGGCAAACCGTTCAAGATTTTCTTGAAATCAACATTTCTCCGAAATGTACGATTTTGATAACAAAATGACATTGCAAAGAAATGTAAGCATCTAAGGATAAACCTATTTCTCCAAAGTTTTGCCAAAAGTGGCATTAAAAACCACTCTCTAGCTGGTAACTATGTCTCAATACGACCGCAAGAGGCGCTTATTTTGTGGAATCAGCTGAAATTTTGATCAAGGTTAATTAAAATCTAATTAGTTGTTGTTGGAGGCACACTTGACACAAACCGGATATAACAATAGAAATTTCAATTTCCCCAATAGATTTTTTCCTTTAAACAACCAAAATATTAGAGAAGTTTGGGAAATACTACGAAAAAATATAATTCTGGACCCTACTTGTAAAAAATTCCAAATGGGAAAGTTATGTTGCTTACCCTTCATTTAAGGTTAAGGGCCACCAAAAAAGGTTGGAACTTGTTATGTATTTGATAAAACTTAGGATGATGATTTTTAAACCCCAAATTCTAATATGAATTACTGGTGTCGGTGTCGTTCTTGGTGTCGGTGTCGGCGTCGACACCAGCGGTGTCGACACCACGGTGTCGATGGGAAACTTTGACACCGGTGTCGGTGTCAGTGTCGGTTTCAACCTTCCGGTGTCGGTGTCGGTGTCGAGGTCAAAATTGCCGGTGTCACCCATCCCTAGTCTAGATATCCTGAGATAGATATTGGCCGTTGTAAGCAAACACACGGTGCCGATGATTCATGCTGGTGATTGGTCAAGAGCATTCAGTTGAACATTCAGCTAATTCTAACAAAGTTCAACAACAAACCAGAGTACTTCTTCTATGTTGATTTTGTAGTGATCTGACTTGGTGTTGGGGTTGCCAATTTACTTAAGTGAAATCATATTCCCCACTGTCTACCAACCTTCATAAACAAGTTTTTTCTTTAAGAAGCGCCAAAAGGCAAGGCATCCCTGACTTTTGTGACTTCTGAGCAGGGTTGCAAATCAAACTCAAATTAGTCTTTGCTTACATTCAAGAGCAAAGCACCAATTCTCTAAGAGGTAACCTGCAAGTTTTGGTCCAGCGCCCTGTATAACTATTTTGGAATAGTAAAGTCTCCTAAAAAGAGGGGCATGTCCAATTTGGCACCTCTAAAACACTTCCAAACTTGCAAGACAATCATACCAGGTCACAGAGTTGGCAGAGAGGAGACGCTGGGGCAGACAGGCCTGGCATTTTGTTGGACAATTTTCAGGCCCCAGCTGACCTTTGGCTGTGACGTTTCCCAAGCAGTTGTGCCCAAACAAGTTCGTTTCGTTTCTAGGGTTGAAGTAGGGGTGGGCGAGAAGGAGGTGTCGGTGCCAAGGTGTTAACACCAACTTTTTGGGCTTTCGGTGTCGGCATCAACACCAGGTCTCTGGTGCCGACATTTTAAGGCTTAAAGAGTTTTTGAAAAACGTACTGCCCGCCTAAAAACTTGATACCAACTTTGATTGTAAAATTGAAGGACTAAACAATATCCAATATCATTAATTTTTGTTCCATCATAAAAATAAACGCTTACCAAACTCCAAAAACAGACTTGCAAAGCAAGAAAATCACACACCCAGCTAGGGTATTGTAAAATGTAAGCTTATTATCCCTCTCTCCATTTTATGTTGAACTAACATGAACTTTAATGTCTTTAGAATGGGTAGGTCTGTCAAAACTGGTGCTCCATATTACAGTCCAGAAGGGCACATTTTGTTTGACTTAATTATAAGGAACACGCTATCGGTGTCAATGTCGACACCACGACGTTGATGGGCAACTTCAATACGTGTCAGTGTCGGCATGGGTGTCAACCTTGCGGTGTCGGTTTCTGAGTCGAGGGCAAAATTGCCGCTGTCACACATCCCTAGGTTGAAGTCAGGGTCACTTGTTGTTTGTTTGGGCACAACTTGATTAATAATCTTCGGAAATATCAAGTTTTCACTTGCAACCTTTGCTCTTCAACAGCTGTAACTCATCCAACAAAAATTGCCGTATATCCACCCTGTGTACCAGGTATATAGCTCCCCATGACATCCGTAACTCATTTACCATTTGTAGATACATAATGCTGCCAAGTTCAAGCATGGGTTAGGAATTGAAAAAGACTTAGTCTTTATCTACCTACAACGAACATTATGGGACTTACTGAATGAATAAAACAAAAATATTAGCACAATATGATTTCTTGAAGAAAAATGTGTTTCTACTTACTGCCATGTTCGTAGCATATTTTAGCAACCCCGATTGACTTTGCTGGTGACTTAGGTTTGTTTATGTTCGACCGCTCCTATGTTTGAACGTGGATTTTCAAACTATTTAACGTTCATATAGTAACTTGCAGGAATTGTTTCCCACTGATAAGTGAAAGTAAAATTTCTTACATGTATTTTATATTTAATGCATCATCAGGTTTACCTTGGAATTCTTTGAACAAAAGTTAGGACAAAGAGAAACCTGCCACATGTTAACGAATCATTCATAGTTCTTGGGTCCAATAAAACTCGGGCGATGAACCGAGGAATAAACGCAACCTCTTTTTTGGTGAACATACATTTTTTTTGTGTTGTGCTTTGATGGGTTTGAAAGACGTAGAATACTTTCAAACTGAACTTATTTTGGTGGTATGAAATTGAACCAAAACCCACACTTTCAAAGTACGCACTGAATTGACCCAAGGAGCACCTGAATGATTTGTGGAAATTGTCAAAAATATCTGATCAAATAACATTTATGTTGTTGCAAATCAACAGAATCAAACAGAATGCCACAACAATTTTCTTGGCAGTTCTCAAATTTAAAACGAAATTTATGTAAATATGAAAGTCCTGCATCACAAATATAACATTCCAAGGAATGAAGCACAAAGTCAAATTGTATCGCAATGTTCATTGTACCTTGACAAACATGCGATTTTTATGAAATTTAATTTTTCTCAAGGCATTTGAACAATCCTTAAAAAATTTTAGAGAAGCAATTTTGTAAGCTCAACAAAAAATACCCCCAAAATATTCAGAGGGTTCTGAATTCTTAGAGGGCCCTACATCAAAAAACAAAAACAAGTTACTCTGAAAGTAACATAAGTTCCCTCTTCTCTAAAAGTACCTCATGTCGTTCCAATTTTTAAGGGCGGAGATAAGTCACTCCCTAGTTGTTATAGGCCCATTTCTCTGACTTCCAGTATTGCATAGGTCTTTGAGAAGATCATGAAGTCCAAGCTTGTTGAGTATTTGGAAGTCCATGATATCATTCCCCCAGGGGAGCATGGGTTTCGAGCCCATTTAAGTACAGTCACCCAATTGTTTGACCATATCGAGCAAATCATTGAGGGGCTTGAAAGTCACGAGTCAGTAGTTGTAATCTATCTTGACTTTGCTAAGGCTTTTGATAAGGTAGATCATGGTCTTTTGCTCAATCAACTCAAAGAGTTTGGGATTCAGGGTAAGGTCCTGAATTGGATTGTTAGTTTCATGAGTGATAGGAAGCAAATAGTCAAGGTTGAAGGATCTTTTAGTGGCATTTATGATGTCAAGTCAGGTGTTCCACAAGGTTCAATTTTAGGCCCCCTCCTGTTTCTTCTCTTTCTTGCTCCTCTCCAGAAGTTTAGAACAAAAGTCAGTATTTCTTTATATGCTGATGACACAAAATTAGTTTATGGAAGGAATGGTCAGGACTCGAAATGTTTAGTTGAGGACTTGGAGAAAGTCTACTCTTGGGTTGGTCAGAGTAATATGGCATTGAACGGGATGAAATTCCGCACAATGACGTATGGGACGTCAAAATTAGATGTTCCGCTCAAAGACAATGGAGGTTGTGATATTGAGCAGGTATCGTCCATGAGAGATTTGGGAGTTGTCGTCCAAGATGATGGAAACTTTGATGAGCATATCCAGTTGAAAGTGGGGAAGGCATTTCAAACGTGCGGCTGGATCTATCGCACTTTCAAGTCCAGAGATAGTATTACGATGCTAACTCTGTACAAGTCGATTGTTCAACCTCATCTTGAATATGCTTCCCCCATTTGGGGTCCAATGAGTTCGGCAGGTTTCCAAAAGGTCAGGCAGGTCCAAAGATGTTTTACTAGGAACATCACAGGAATGAGAGAGCTCTCGTATTGGGAGAGGCTCCAGAAATTAGGGCTGTACAGTACTCAGAGAAGGGATGAAAGGTATCTGATACTGTTTGTTTTCAAGAGCATTCATGGGCTCTGTCCTAACCCAGGATTTGAGATCAGTTGTAGCGATCGTAGAGGTTTTACGTGCGTTCTGAGAGCACCTCCAAATCCAAGGGAATCGAGGCTAGTTCGATCAATGAAGTCCTCCTCTCTTCTTTATCGAGCTCCTTCATTGTTAAATTTTTTTCCCATTAATCTTCGTCGGGAATATGTAGGAGCTGATCCTCTAACAGCATTTAAGGCAGGATTGGACAAATTTTGAAACACTATTCCTGACCAATCCACTATTCAAGGGTTGTTCAGATCTGCCAACAGTATCTCATTGGTAGATCAAAACTTTCATGTCTGGGTGTGTGTCAATTTTACAACTTATGTGAACTGCCATCACGACTAATTGTAAGCAATCTATGCAATTATTTAACGATGCCATTCAATTTTCCCCTAATTTAAAAAAGAAATGAAAATAATCTAACATTATTTTGTATGAAACCATCATGAACGCGTTCTTTAGATTTAATTTTTCCGGAATCAAAGCCGCACTTGGTTGTATTCAACGTATTGATTTCAACACTTATACAAGAGCTTTTGACCGTAATTTTTGTGTGAGGATTTAGGGCTTTTCACAACCAAGGGCAGACAAATGAGGTGCAAAAATAAAGGTTTAAAACATCGTTACACTTGATATACGTGGCGCATTCAAAGAAAAGGGAGACAAGGCTAATAACTTTTTAACAACAATGAAATCTTTATTAATCCAATAATATTATTTTTCCACGTAATCTCCATTGACAAGAATACACTTTTCAAATCTGGCCATCCACATTTCAAAGACATGATTGAGGCCATTTTCTGAAAGCTGTCCCAGAACCCCCTGTACGGCTGTCTCAAGGTCCACTTGGGAGTCAAAACGTTGATCAGCCAACTTCGATTTGAGTTGTGGGAAGAGCCAAAAGTCACATGGTGCCAAATCAGGGCTGTATGGAGCATGTTCAATAGTTTTGATGCCATTGGCTTCCATAAAGCTTGTCGTTTCACGAGAGCAATGAGGTCTTGCATTATCTTGATGGAGAAGGTAGCCATGGACGAGTTTTTCTGGTCGTTTATCTCTGATATGGCGTTTGAGAGCTCGGAGGACATCACAGTAGTAGGTCGAATTGACATTTTGACCTTTGGTGACCCAGTGCTGTATACCAGGCCTAGTTATTATATTATATACAGTATATTATATCTATTGTCAAAGAAGGCGATTAGCATACTTTTCTTAGAGCTGTTCACAGTCTTGGCTCTTTGAGGAGGTGCAGAATTTAGGGCTGACGATTTTCTCGAACATTTCAATTCTCGAGAATGAGAATTTCTCGAGAATTCGAGAAAAATTCTCGAGAATTCTCGAGAATTTGAGAAAAAGTGGAAATAGCGAAAAAAATGTACATTCAAAGCTTCCAAAGCACTTGAAATTGTTTTTTTTTGAAGTTTATACCAAAATCAATATGAACATGAGTGTGAAAAACAATGATTGGACCTCACGGACAATAATATCTGAAATTTCATTTCTGACATTTCTGAAACGTTCTACTGACATTGTTAAAACTTCGGACATTTACGCATTTTTGGTCAGCTGTAATTTTCAAAACAGGGGTTTCTTGTACACACCCCCACAGCCATTTGAATCTCGAAAAAAATCAGACACAGAATCTTGCATCGAATCTGGACAGAGAAGATTTTGTTTGGGCTGGTTCACGAGTTATTTTCTTGTTCGAATGTACCATAAAGATAATTATAAAGTTTCAAACATTGCTCATGGCTCCTATTGTTCTTTTACTTGAAACTTTTGTTTTGAATGAAACAGTTTTGCCATCAATTCCAAAATATGACCTAGAGTAATCTAATAAAAAATTCTCGAAAATTCTCGAGAATTCGGAAAAATTCTCGAGAATTTTCGATCCTCGATTTTTTCGAGAAATTCTCGAGAATTCTCGAGCGAGAATTCTCGAGAATCAGCCCTAGACTGCAGATCCTTTAGGAAGCCACTGCTTTGATTGATTTTTCAGCTCTGGAGAATAGTAGGACACCCAACTTTCGTCACAAGTGATGATTTTGTCCAAAAATGCCTTCCCCTCTTCTAAGTAGAGCTTTTTGAAATTCCGAGACATTTGAAGATGCTGCATCTTATGCTCGTCATTCAATAATCTTGGAACCCAACGAGCAGATACCTTGGAGAGCTTTAAGTCGTCATGGAGAATGCTTTGAATGGTTCCAACCGAGAGATCAGACTCCAAGGCAAGATCTGAAACAGTTTTTCGCCGATCTTCCATTACGAGATTCTTGACCAATTGGATATTTTTCGGAGTCCGAGCCAAACGATGAGATGATTTTCCTCTCTGAGATTCGCAGGTTTCTCGTCCCTCCTTGAATTCTTTGAACCACTTAAATACTCTTGATCTTGGCAGAGCCTGGTCTCCATGTAGTCCGTGGATTAGGGATTACACTGGTCTCCATAGGCCTCATACAAGAATTTGTGAGCCTCCGTGGCCGTTTTCCCCACCTTCATGAACGATTTGATTGTGGCCTGCTGTTCACTCATCTTGAATTTTCAAAAATCTAACAGGGGTATGACAAACGGCACTGATTTGAATTGAAAAAATTAATTGTACTTCGTTTTTCGAAAGAAATGTTAGAAAACAAAGTCTCAGGTGAAGAACCAATCAGACACATTTATTAAAACAATTTTTCGCCTGCGCCCATGTTAGGCGGGAAATTTAAATAGTCTCCCTTTTCTTTGAATGCCCTCGTATATGTACAAAGTTCGTATTTTCTGAAAAAGAAAAATATGCCTTGTGATTGATGGTAAAATATTTTTGATATTTAAGCCCGTTCATAAGCTTTTGGTTTTTGTGAATCACTCTTTCAAATTAACCTTTCAGGCATTATAAGTTGCCAGTTGGTGCATTGCTACGTAAAAATGGCAGATTTCTTTATTTTTCATTGTTTTGAAAAGGCCAAACGGTGAAAGAGACTAAATTATTGTAATTGACAAGTAATTGCAATGAAGTTGAAGTCAATAACATTTTCAGATAATGTAATTATAATTGTAATTAATTACATTTTTCAAGTAATTGACCCAATTCTGACATTTTCTACAATGCATGCCTTATCAAACTTATCAAACGGAGGTCGAGGTAAGAGGTTAAAGAGAAAAACAGGTCCCAGCCTGCCGCCAGATTCAAACTCTCACGTATGTTGGGATTACAGGGACGTAGTACGCCCATAAAAAGCAACACCGTTCAACACATTGATCCCTTACTTATCTCAAAAATATATCACTGTGAAATGGGTCCAAACCACTACCTTTTTTGCTCCCTTTTCATCTTGTTTGAGGCATTTCAAGGCGAATGCACGCATTTTACCAAATGGACTTTTCGAGCCCTTATCATGCACTAAATCTTGATGACAACAATAATGAGACAATCTCACTTTGTTCTAAGATTCCCCGCCGTAAGAAGAGATTCATCCATTTCATCCTCCCAACCTTCTGATCCTCTGACAATTTATCCAAGATATTTCCACGCAGATTGACCAAGACATTCCTGACCAATTTATTAGACCAATTTGATGCCTTAGATACTGTAGCAAATCATCAGATTGATTCCTCGATTCCCGATGATCGAGTCATCGAGAACTTTCCGGGAAGGTTCTTAGTACGAGCATCCGCTAGGTACGTTGACTCCTCGAATTTCGTTTTGGATTCCAATCGTCAAAACGGTATTTTTTGGCTGTTGGTGGCGGCGGTGGTGATTATAATGATGATGATGCCTTCCTACTTCTCCTATTTAGGTATGCACGTGGACACGAGAAATGCAACTATTTATGTTCTTTATCTTTACAGCCAAAGGCAATGATGACAACTCCATTTGCAGAGAAGAAGCGGAATAACGTTGAAGCTTATCTTAAGCTTTCTGACTTGCTTTGACAGAGATAACCGTGTTCTGAACAACTAGTAGTAAGTAAGATTTATGCGAGGATAGGGATTGGTGGTCCAGAAGATGTGTGCAAACTGTGGTGCATCAGGCGAGAAATTGCACAAAGAAATACACTTTGAGAGTCGAGCAAATTTCGAAAAAAATATACTTAGTGAACAAACTATTTAATATTCCTTGGCAATAAACAGTTTATAGGTAAAACTAATTTTCAAGCAATAACGTTTCAAGTGTTGAATATATTTTTCTTGCTAATTTTTGAAAAGCACTAGAGTCGCACAAGTTTATTTACCTTAGAGAAAAGAATGCCGAAAAACGGTAATTGTTCTTCGACGTTATTCTCCCACCATCCGTCATTGGCACCCATACCTAAGTTTATAAGATGATTTTCACTCAACTCTGATTGCAATTAATGTCCCATTGATGGAAGACCTCTGATGGCCTGAGGGGCAAACCAACACATCATATGTGAATAGTCCACGACCAAAGTCATGATCTTCTTGGCATTCCTCCGATTTCCATTCACTTCGATGGTTTCAGCCTACAACCACTACGAACAACCATTGGAGCTAGATCGATGTTAGCCAGCCAAAGAAATGGCCAAGAGTGTTCAATTAAACAATAAGAAACATCCACCGGGGCCAATCTGATTCGGTGATGGTCGAACACACGCGATTAAGACATAATCTCATTCCATTCTCTCTTCCCTAACATTCCTTCAACCTTTCGCTTCTTCCCCTTTTGTACCTTGAGTTTTTCACGCCTTTCTAAAATATCAAGGCATTAATACCAAAAAAAACGTAATCGTCACTGACAAAACCGATGGTGAAGTCCGAGTAACCAACTTAGTTCCATGTCTAGGATTGTTGCATTGCTTTTGGTTCGAAAGTGATGAATGATCTAGTTGTAATTGAGTTTGGAACTCGACAACCACCGACCCAACTCCCGATTGCTCTAGTTCTAAACATCTTTTCAATTCCAAAGAAATTACCAAAAGCAAACTAGGGATGATTGAAGACAAATTATGTATGGTTCTGGCAACCCAGCTGCTGATTAGCAGAGTGAAGTGCGATCGGTCGGTCGGTCGTTGGGTCGTCGTTTGGCCGAAGGAGGCACAATTCGGGTTCCATGTCTAAATCACATGAAAATGATGGAATTTAGCCTCAAGCCCGTATTGTTATCCCCCTCGAAAATACCAATCGCCTTGTCGTAGTAAACCAAAGAGTGTTGGCCATCAAAAGCAGGCGTGGTCTCGAGGTCCCATTTATGATTTCAACACTTGTGCGTTGCGGTTCAATACCTCGAAATGACCAAACTACTTCGACTACTTCTTCCATCTAGAGGACTCTAATTAGAGAATGGATAAATCTTTGAGTAACATTTTCAAGGTTATCGGTAAGTTAAGACGATGGTTTGGGTGAGCGGGTAGGATTTCCCCTGTCATTTGCCTTCATTAAGATCTCTAACAAGTACATCGTCTTGGCACAAACATGGTCAATATCTGAAATCTGAATTTATCTCCGGTGATGAAGAGGCAGACACGGAACGGTTGGAAATCATTAACATAGAGATCTACCCAAGATAAATTCTTACTCACATCAGACACACTGCTTTTGTTGGCTACCCAAAACATTCCAGGTCTTTTTAGCAGAGGCGTCTATCCTCAAAGAAAGGGTTTTCTCACAGTGGGTTCAAGTTGGAAATTGGTATGTTGGCCGTCTTCTCGCTTGTATTTAGTCATTGTTACTCTGGCCGAGTTTTGATATGACCACTTGGAACCCATCACATAAACAAGAAACGGTAAAGTTATGGTTCAAGTTTTGAGGCCCTTTGCATTTCTCCACCTTTGAAAGATCGTAATTTGGATAGGTTCCAATCCTGCCAATTTGCACCTTAGGCCAGAAACAAAACAAGAGGCTTACTCTCGCTCCACTCAAAACTGTTATGAAACGATCCACTATCGATATTGAGCACTTGGTCCCGTTGCAATGGATTCGATGGTGATATTAGTGCTGTTGGGACCATAAACATTCTTGACATCTCTTAATAAATTAGACGCGAATTTCGCTAGTAATTGCCTCCAATTTCTAGACGAGAAGGAGGAGAAGGCATGTTCACGTTGTGTACTATTACAGTTAAGAAGAAACAAATCATGGGGACTGACAAGCGTTCTGGTCTCTTGATTTATTCGGTTTCACAACTTTAAACAATTGCTGACAGTCCATCCCAAAAGTTGGAGTGTTCCTTGAGCGTCCGATTTATTTGTTTGGCGAGAGTTTGTTGTGAGACAAGCTGTAGCAAAGAAACTAATTGGTTGATTTGTAAGGAGAGGCTCCCTGCATAATTGGAGCCATTTGTTAGGTTTCAGAGGCGAGCTAAACTATTGTCTTATTGGGCAATTTCCTGTCACGGAGACCCAAATTGAGCTGTCAAAGAGGGAAGAGCATCTTTTATGATCTCAGGCTATTATTGCGGTCAAATCAGAGTTGGGATTGGAAGACCTGAAGTACTGAAATTAGAAAGACCACGGCAAAGACCATTCCCATATTCGTTCACAAATTTTTATTGCAAGAAAAGTAAATTCTTTCAGGATAAGAACAATAGCCTTTCAATGCATCCAAAATTATTAAGACTCATAGTTGGGCTATGCCAGTTCATCTCTTGCTCTGTTCAGCTCCAGGGCAAGTGTAATAGTTCTCATTCGGTGCTAATTTATCATCATTAGTATTATTATTACCCCAGCCAGGGCTTTTGCTTTCGTCTTAAGCCCTTTGCTTTCCAGCCACATTGAGTCTTCTCCTGAGTAGACACAAAGACAAAGCAGGTCTACAATTAATTGCTCTTGTTTTGTTCACTCCTTAGACACTTGGCAATTACAAATTGGCACAACTCTTTCCACCCCATCAAGACCAATTTCTTGAGCCCAATTTTTGGTAGAGAACTGATGTCGGAAGCTCATTTGGACCATGCTTAGGCCATTAAATGAAGGTGACTCTTCCAAAATGGGAAATATTTGCCACTTCAGCTTGTCTACCTCCTCTAACGGTTTATCACCCTCCAGTCCCAAAAATGGGTCTCCTGTCTGTAAACGCCATTTCTCATTCGTCTTTCGTCCAAATCTGTTCCCAAAAAGCCAAAACAAACCTCAAGGTTTTTCCATCCAACAGACTGTTGTCGCTGAAAGTGATATGGTAATTGGGCCACCTGACAACACTTGTGTGGTTCTCCAATCGTTGTGGCGTGATCTGACTTGGCTTGAATCAAAGTTTGGCCAAGAAGAAAATACCAGCTCTCTGAAAGCTTAGCTAAATGAATTAGGGCCGATTTTTTCAGATAATCAAAGGCTTGGTGGGAAACCAGCTCATACATTTGAACGCCGGGGGAGCTTCCCCAGAGTTTCCTCCGTATTCATCCTTGGCATAAACGCGCAATTATATCACTGTCTCTATGACAGAACCAACAGATTTCTGACACGATCCCCTAATTGGTCGCTTGACAATTGTTATTATAGCCCTTGGTGGACTTTGTCCACTCGAGAAGATGTAGCCACCGAAAAAGATCGCGCACTCGCATTTGTCATATTTCGAGCGGACAAATGGTCAAAAGCCCATTTAAGGGGGAACCACCCAAGTTCTTAATAGAGAGCTTCACGAGTGGATGGAGGGGTAGCTGAGCTGTGGAGGAGATGCCAAAGCTAGATATTCAAATGGGTTGCCAAGAGAGAATAAATCAAGAGTTAGCAATCGTAAATTGTGTGGAGATCACTTTGCTCTTGACTGTCATTAACAAGTGCGCATTTAAGCCATATGGCATTTTTCTCCACCTTCTTTCGGGCAAGGAGAGAAAAAGACGGACCGAGAGAGACGGACTCTCAGACCGCTGTAGACCGGACTAGCTACGTAAGTAGATGAGGTAGGTAACACGGGAGTCGAATCATGGCCGAGCTCTCCGACACTCACTTTGAAAGCTTCTCCGCCCTTTCGTTTCGAGCTCGTTTCTTGAAGTCTTTCAATGCTGAAGGCAAAATCTGCTCCACAACAACAACGGCAACAACATCCACTGGGAGTTCCAAGACGAGTAAATTTTTTACACAGAACAGGCTTGTTTGTAGGCCAACTATTACACAAGAATGTTTCCTGACTTTAATTCGAATGAATAAAGTTGCTTTCTTTGAATGTCAAGACTACTGGGGTGCCATAAATGAAGAACAACCAAAAAAGGACCAAATCTCATGCTAATGACGGTTTGTTTGGTTTGAATGGAAGTTACATCGAGGGTACAAAAACCATCAGTTCACCTGGAGAGAACCCAGGAACAAGCAATCCGGCTAATTTGTCTAAATCTTAATGATTCCTTCCATAATTACACCATAGCCAACTTTCAGAACCTTGTCGGTACTTTTCCTTCCTAAGCAGTCCACAATATCTGAAATGTTGAACGTCCGAGAATGAGAGTGACTCGAACCAAGTTCAGATCAGAAAGAGAAGAATGAAGGACGTCGTCAGGTGTTCAGGAAAGCTCGTTGTTGAAGTGAGCTCTCTCAAGTTTGAGAGAGACGAAAAGAAGCCAAAGAATCAGAAAGAAGAACGAACGTTTGCTACTGTCTAAAGGCGAAGAGACGGAGGCATTAGACAAATGCCGCCTGGCGTTGGTTGCCCCTGGTTTTTTTTTATATATTCGCCTTCCACTTCTGGTTCACCACCCAGGGTTCTCTCTCACCACGAAAGTCTCAAGCAATTGAAGACATGCGGAGAATGGAATATCTCTGCTTTTAGCCATCCACCAAACTCGTCATTTACATTTTCAGACCGAGAGGAAGGAAGTCTTCATCATAGATCTGGGATCGAGTTGGTTGGCCACGGAAAAGGCTTGCTCGAACAGAGATCGGGGTGATAACATGGGTTTGTAAACTGAATGATGAACATCATCATCATCCTCGTCTTTATCTGGGTCTTCGTGATGATGAGTATGACGAACTGGGCCATTTCGGGAGGATTTATACCGATAGATTTGATCTCACGAAGAAGTCCATTCCGCAATCAAACGTGCAGCAGAATTTGGGATGCACGTATGTTGTTCAAGAAAAACACTGATGCTTTGGTTTTTTCAATCCACGGAATGGACACCAATTTGGGAGACGAGGGAAATGCAATTACTGTTTCTTGAGACAATCAAGAGATGCTAGCTGACTGTATTATTGTGTGTGTGTAGCACTTCTATTATGGGAATTGTGTGGTTAAATAACGTCGAATGGGAGGCTCGAGTGGGATTGGGAGATTTCCTTCCGTTTTCGCAAACTGCAATGATGGGAGAAGTTAATCCATCCATCATTAGTTGGCTCTCATGGATTCCTAACGGAGTTCCGGTGAGAACCCGTGGATGAACGAGATTCATTTTTCCCTTATGTATCAAAACATCTGACGATGGCATAATTCAATCAAATACTCTCCTTGATTTATGTTTACGTAGTTCAAAACCGAAATGATTGTTAGGGTCTATTTTTTGATTAAATCTTAGCCATAATTCAACAATCTGCGTGTAATTGATTCGTTTTCTATTAAAACCACTTCAGTAAAAATGTAGATCTCTTATCTCTTGGATAACAAATCGTTATGGATGAAATCAAAATTTATGGGAAGAGGTCACTTGATAAAATTCGACAGCTCTTCGACTAACCCACTAAAACAGGATCAAAACCCATTTTATTTGAGTTGAAGCAAATTAATGTCTAAATTAGGAAGACTTTCCAAGTAATTAAAACGGGAGAAGAGTCTTTACATTTCTCCAATCCTTTTTTTCTTCCACCCCAGGTAATTGCCGAGAACCGCAAAACTTCTCTTCTGTCTTCTGTTCAATGGAAAGGTACGAAAAACTTTGGGAGAGTGTGTGTTAATGGGACGCACTCTAACAGTGAATCTTTGATATGAAAAGTGTCTCCACAGAGAGCCTGTTAGTCCTCTCTTTCATCTTGAAATCCTTGTCACTTCATTGCCAGCCACACATTGGATGATTCTCTTCGCCACTCAAATCCATTGAACAAGCACTACACGCACGCAGTTCAAAAGGGCTTGAAATTGATCAGTAGTGAGGCAGGCTCATGATGGCTGTTCAATCATGTCCGTTGTTGATGTTGTCGTGTCTCATAGTGATGGCTGTCGCCAAGACCAAAGAGAGCCACATTAGCGCCTAAACCAACAGATAACCCGTGAGAAATTTTGCCATCCAAGAGATTTCATGAACAAGATTGTGCGAGAGGAACGCCTGGCATACTTAACGTCTTGCATTATTTAGCGATCATTTAATTACATGAGACTGATCTCGTCTCCCACTTGCTTTTTCACGGGTAGCCAGACCTACTCGCTCTCTTTCGACGGATTTTTAATGCCTTAAAATTGTATTCGTTTGTGTTTTTTTTTTTTTTTGGTTCCAGGCTAATGACTTCACGATTTCTTGACGGCGTGAAGCTCAGCTTCTTTTACTTATTCGTTTTGGGATGGACTCTCCTGGGGAGAAGAACATCAGTTTTGGCTGGATTTGGCATGTTATATGCGCCAGAGAAGAGAGAGGAAGTGGATGAGGTTCAGCCTGAATTATGACAGTTCTCACCAACGTAACAACGGAAGCTCTGGCTCTCATCATGATCTCGTTTTGTCTTAATTCAAATGAGTGTTTTTTCTCTAGCAACTTCAAACAAAGATGTTTTCACACCTGAATAATTGGTTGATGACAAAGATTTTCTTCCTGTTTTGCGGGGGAAAAACTTAGATTTTTGATATAACTGTTAACGACTTATCTGGACGCGGACGACGTCAATCTGAATTAATAGCCCAATTTCCAGCAAGTACGGATTACAAAACGTCAATGTTAGAGGTAGGTGGCATTAATTTGTGGAAAACACGACAGATGCTCTTGGAAAGTGTTATCAGAGTAATAAAGAATAGCTATTTCTTCAACCATATCTCTCAAACCTCTTCACTTCTTCAATAACGAAGTTTTTGTAGTTAGAAGCTAAAAAAAATGAACTATGTTCTATCACAAAAGACAAGAACGGCAACAAATGTAATTTTTTTTGTGAATGTGTTATATTTGTAGGCTGTGGCTAGTTAACATAACAACCAATATTGTAAGCCTAATCAATATAAGATTGTTTGATTGGATGGGAATGATCATGTATTATTGTTTTCAAAGTCAGGCTCCTTGATTGTTTAATATTTTGCCCATAAGTCTTCATTGGGAACAAGTAGTAGCTGATCCTTTAACAACATTTAAGGTAGGATTGGCCAAATTTTTAAATATTGGGTATTCCTTAAACATATCTCCCAACAGTAACTCATTGATGGACAAAATATCAATGTGAATTGTAATCATTTACGCTAATGATTAACTTTCTTGACAAGGAATCCCATTCCTTGTGCCGGTGATAAAACAAACGCAACCAAAAAAGGCATAAAACTAATGGTACACCAATTTGAAATTCAGAGTAGTGTTTAAAAAATTGTTCAAAATTCAGAAAAAAAGAGTTCTGAAGCAAATCAACAAGGACCTTATTACCTCGTTTCTTCCAATCGATATCCTTAGTGTTGGTTTTTTAAGGTTGATATTTGCATTGCATGATAATTCTGAACTTTTTCAACTAAGAAGTATAAATCAATCTTGGTTGAAATCTTGAGATTTCAGATTTAAAGAAAAATGCTAGATATGAAGATTTTTTTTGTGAGCAAGTTTGAGATTATTGTTTGATCAATCAGTTGTCTCATATCTCAAAAATCTGCCTATGGTGCAAAAGTTTTTTTTTGTCGCCTGTTTTCAAGAAAAAAAAGCAAGAAAACGGACAGGCAAAGTGGCTACCGTTACGATGAATTCACACCGTCTCTTTCGAAACGAGTAATTTTCCCCCCATTAAATCTCAATTTTTCAGGACTCCAAAAAGAGGCAACTCACGATGTTAGCAATGCCCAAAATTGCATCAAATTCTTGGGGGTACCGAATGCAAAGAGTGACTGCTGGTTGGAAGTAAGCCAAACTCTGAAGAATCTAGGTGCCGTAAATGTGTGGAGTATTGGTTCAGAATTGCGACGGTTCTTTTTCAAAAACAATTATTTCTGACCACGCCCCATGATGGAAGGATTACACACCAGAAGAAGTCGTTGGATGAATTTCAAGAAGCTGAAATAGGAAAGGCAAGCAACGGCAATCACAATCAGCATTATGTTAGGTCGTGACTTTGAAACAAAAATAAAGAAGTCTAACTTGGGAACTTGGTCTCCTTTTGATCAATACAGTTACATCCTTCGTCATCGACATCATTGTTTATTGTTTTCGTTGTGTTTGCGGTGTATGTGCTATACTCTTCAAGAGGGGAGAGAGAGAGTCTCAGCTGAGGAGGATGTCGCCTTTTTCTCTCCTTCTTTGGAATTGAATCAGAATTGAAAAATCATGCCATTTGACGTATATCATAATTGATTTTGCGCATTCCTTTACAGGAGCATTTGTTCAACTGGTGCCACCATATTGCTTCAAAATACAGAAGATGGAGAGGAGCGGCCATATGGAGGGATGATCCAAATCTTGTCCAACGGACAAACTTACACTCTATAAATGTACTCCGTAGTTACCACTCGTCCCAAATTCAATTTGCAGCTATCTCTCAAGAAAGACGTCTTCGGTTTTGGGCCAGAAGGCTCTCCGATCCCCAACTCAAAAGGAAGGGGAAAAATCATGATAGTACACTTTTCACTCACCGTTAAAGAGAGGCAGGGCTCCTTCTGTCGTGTAGTGTTATATTGGTTTAAAACTGGAAACCCTTGCTAGTCCACGTCAAGTTGAAATCATAAGGATGGTCTTAAAGGTGAATAACAGAACTTGTCATTGCCCTTCGGGATGGGTTTTATCAGTCCACAAACTCAGCAGGTCACATGCGGAATGAAAAGTAACGATCTGTAACTGTCAGTGGTCAACAGTTTTTGACTTTATTCAATAATAACCTAAAAACGTCAGCAAAAAAAAGAGGTTAGTTAGAGAGTAGCTTACGGTAAAGAGAGAGCAAAAAGGCTCATTTTGAGGGCCAGATGGATCATAATAGCATAAGTTTCAATGGACATACTTTGGGACGACATCTTTCTGACTTGTCTTGATTGTGGTCGGGAAATGCATGTTGTTGACTCTTTGGACAACACGAATATTTGATCAGACCGTCATGATTCGTGAATGATGAGCAATGAATGAGGATGAAGTCATGTGATCGCGGGAGAAAATTCAATGGAATTCGCTTAAACCTTCCTTAATGGCTCCCTCACATGTTACCGCATAGAAATATTCAGCCACTTTTGATGTCATGCCAACAGTTCGGACAAAGTCCGTTTTATGAGCCGAACAGTCATAAAATGGAAACAGCGAACACACCCCAAAAACTGATCGGAAAGGGAATGGAATTTTTACACCAATATTTGATTAAGGAATCGGTGATAACTCGAGAATATTTTTCCGCTCAATCGAGATGTAGAATGTGTTAATATACAGCAAGAAATATCTGTCAATGCAATCGCACTTGCTTCATAAACAGCGTAAAAGATGCAGAACGCTCGTTGGGATGCTGTAAAAGAAAGAAGAGGAAAAAAAGTCTAACGTATTCACCGACCGCAAAGGCGAATGAGAAGTTGAGCAAGCAATGTTTAGTCAAGCAAAGATAAAAGGAAGCCTTTAACATCTCTCAACACCACTCTAGTCTTCGTTAACATCTCCGTTTATTGGGAATGAAGTGGCTCTCTGCCCGCTGAAATGAAAGCTCGAGCGAAAAGTTCCAACGTCAGACGGACGAACGAAACACAGGAGAGTTGTCTACATACGTTTAAGTAGTAGAAGTAGTAATACTACTAGTCCAAGTAGGCGATGAACTCAAACGGACTAGGTACTACTACTCCTTTTGAATGTGGGCATTAGTGTTTTACCTAGTAGTTGGCGAATGAACGAGAAAGAAGCAGAAGTTATGTTTGGCAGAAGAAGCCGGCAATGACGAACGGCCAAGCAAAGCTCCTTCATAAAGGGAGAGAGCAGCTACTTTAAGATGGGAAAGAAGGCATTGCAACGAGAGAAATGTTGGAAAACGTCATCTGCTCGCACACCGCCAGCTAAGAGTCAATGATTGCCTTCGGTTTTAGTATGGTATGGCGGCTCCTGGTACGGCTGCTGGTGGTGTTGTTCTGTGGTGACGAGGGATCACATGGTCGAGTTGGACAAGCCGAGGAGATGAGAAGATGATCCTCAACCATTGGACTGTTTCCCCTCTGCTCCTCATCCAACTTGGTCTCGGTTTCTGAATTGCGGTATCAGGCCTTTTCGGATTCCCATACCAATTGGAGAGGGAACTGCAGTTGCTCTCCGGGTGTTCAAGGATGTACACCTCGTTTATGTGGATCCTGAGTTATCATTCTTGAGCTCGAGAACATTGAGATCGGTCCAATCCTCTGTGTGTGCATACATACATGCATGGATATTTGCATAAACGCAAGATCCGAGATCCCCCGGTTGCTCACGAGTTGATAAGACTTTGAGACTTTTTCGTTGGCTGGTTGACAGTATGGTCATGGTTCCGCTTTGTGAAGAAACTTGGACTCAAACCGGAAAGGATCACGAACTCAGTTGAAGAGTTACACTTCAAGTGTTGGCACACACGCACCTGCTCATCCGTCTTGTCCACTTGATCTGGATTGTCATGCCGTCTGATTTTGAGTTGGTGCGCCCTTTGAATATTTTGATTGTTGTGTCGCTATGATTCGCCATGCATCCCGACCTCGAGCTCCGTCTCCGCCTCGACAGAACTCGTCCTCACCCACCACCAGTTTTATTTATTCCACACACAATGAAAGTGATAATACCTATAGTGTCGTTCAAGACAGTGTTATTTTGTCTTCCTCGCCACCCCCACCTCCCCCCAAGAGGCGGCACCAGGGCGAGGGGCGGATGTTTGGGGACAGCGTGACAGCAAGTCCGTCAGGCAGTGTTTTATCATCGTCGAAGCCTCCGGCACCCCCAGTTACCCATCACAAGAGCTCATTGACACGTCCGTCGTCCCGTGTAGACGACGGAAATGAATCATTGCATCACTTGTACCATCTTAAAAACCACGGACCAGGTGGAGGGATTTACGATGGGGCAACAGTGGAGGAAATCAAAGCTCAATTTCAGAAGCAAATTGAGAATATGCTGCAGGGGGGAGGAGGAGGAGGAGGAGGTGCTGGTCGCCAGGAGAGGAATCCTCTCCCGTCTTCTTCCAACAATAACACTCCACATCCGCTGCAGCCAGGACAATTACCCCCTAAAGGCGGTATTAGTGGGTCTTTGCCACAAAAGCTACCACCTCCACATCCACCGCAGCAGCAGCAACATCAGCATCATTCAGTGGCCGTTAGCAATAACCAAGTCCGCAAAAGCCATATACCCTCTTCAGGCGAGAGAGAACTTAGTGACATCCGCGATCTTCAAAGAGAGAAGTCGTTCTTTGAAGCCCGATCGGCCGTTCAGAAACAGATTGAGCGGATTTTTAGTGATGCCTCCACGACAAATCATCCCAAGGAGATCAAACATACTATGCACGGTGTTAGTCATGCCCTACCAGGACAAGACAAGGACTTCCCACCTCCTCCACCCGTGCATTATGGTGTAAACCAGACAGTGATCCAAAATGGCTCAGCGGCTTTACGATCAAAGAAGAATAACACGGAAGAAATCAGCAAATGGAGATCGGTGGAAAGTGTCTTGAATTCCAACGGAGATCATCTGTACGGTCAAGATCCTTTCCAATCATCTTCAGCCTTGAGCCAGAGTAAATCAAATAAGAATCACCGAAGCATGGAGAGTGTTCATCACGAGATCAAATCTAGAGCTCCGTTGGGATTGGGTTTAAAGCGAACAAATGCCGTGGATATTGACATAGGAGATCCAGATCTTACCGAGCGATTGAGATCTTTTGAGCAAAGTAACGACAAACCAAAAGGTGAGTGTGTCTTCTTTTATTCTTGTTTAATTGCCGAGATTTTCGAATTGACCAAAACTAATGACTTGCGCAAAAACTATCCATTTTTTGCGCTTGGGAAATTCAATCCGTGTCAAAAGCTAACGCAGCGTGAAACATCAATTTCAAGGGAGTCTGATTCCGCATTTCCTTGAACGTGTTCAATCCATAGATTCTGGAGCTTGAAGGATCCACCGCGATAGATTCAATTTCAAGCATTAGCTACTCTCTAAAACTTTAGAAAGTTCTCCAAGCAATGATGTAAAAGATAGAGTTAATCCCGATTGAGATATTCACCATCCCCCTTTTTGTGTCGGTTTACTTTCTTTTGACAAAAAAGAAAAGATCAATGAGCACAGACATACCAATTCTCACAAATTAAATCCCAAAATGAGATTTAGGATTCCTCTTTGGTGTCATAGAGTGTTGACTCTGGACGCTTGGATTTGCATATCCTTTGTTTGTCAACCACTGTTCAAATTCAATTTGGCCCGTTTTTGGTCACGAAGCCATTAACCCTGAAGGCCTGGCCAGAAAATGAGTTGATGATTCGTTGGTTGGAAAGATCTGGAGCGAAATCAATTTGGCCAACGGTAAAAATGCAAATGGAAAAAATGGGAATTGAACGCCTTACCACCACAAGGAATTTTCTCAAAGCTTAACGACCAACAACTCAATTTCATTATTGTTTCGTATGGCTCCAAAACTTGCAAAATGGACACCCTTTTCCCCTTGCAAATCAATTGCCATCGCTTCTGGCCAATTGATACGGGGCCCTCATGCATTTCAATAGGTTTCTTTTGCCGGCGAAACAAAAAGCGGACCCAGAACGGAGGTGGCAGAACAATCTAAAGAAGATTTGGCTCGCAGCTCATCACGTTTTCCCCGACTGAAAGCAAAAAGAGAGGTGAACAATACCTCGAGACTTAAGTGGGAACGGCAACACTTTTCTTCGGCTTCGACTACTGCTTCTTTTTTTCTCATTCATTGACACCGACTCATTGACGGGGCACACAAGCGGATTTATGGATTATCATTATCGAGTTAGAGTGTGCACCCGTTTTAGAGGGCCCCTCGGGTATTTTGGGAACTTGAATTGGGCGATTCATTCCCGTATCAAAATAGATAAGTGGGTGTAATTAATTGGATCCCCTCGATGCATGGTCATTCTGGAGGCGCCATTGGAAGTGAGAAGGGAAAATGGAGACGCAGCCCATTTGTTTAGGTTGTGTTTTCATGTTTATGTGGAATTTAGATTGGAAAGCCAAATATTTCTGTTTCCCCTAGGCTGGTTGTGAGGGCTCATCAATCAGAGAAACAAATAGACTTGTGTTGGAACACCCATTCTGCTAATGATTCCCATTGGAAGTCATCCATCCCTTTGGGGATTAGTTGTTTAAATCACGACCGTACCATTTGGCATCTCTTGATGAGCATCAATCCATTTCAGAGTTATCTCCAAATCCATCTTTGGGCCGGGACAACAAGACCTTCGCACTCAATGCTTCTCCCCAACAACCAGCGCCATCGCCCAAAAAAGCCCAGCAGAAAGAGTACGTCAAGCACAAAGTGGATTACTTGGGCGCACTTCCAATTAGTAATCGATCAACAAATCTCGCCACGCTCCAAGAGCCTTTGAAGGATCTCTACTTCAAGTATCGAGCTCTCCGAAACTTGGGACAAAGCAATCTTCCGGGAACTTTGGAGATCAACGATACGGGTTTGACCATTCAATATATACGGGAGCTCCATAAAGGGGTTCAAGAAATCTTTAATCCGTTCCCGACCATCGCGGTATGGGCAGCGGTAAAGTTTGTGCACAAACGAGAGGTCACCCAGTTTGGCACCATGCATCACAGATTCGCGTTTTTACCACTCATTAGCGATCCCGACGGCCAAGAAAAGAACAAGTTATTTCATGATCTTGAAATGAATGAAGTGGAATTGGCCGCTGATTCTCCTCATCCCCCCGTTTTTGCTTGTGTAATGCGAAGAACTGGAGCACCCAAGAAACTGGAATGCCACGGGTTTGTTTGCACCTCATCCGAAGATGCCATAATTGTGGCCGCGAATTTGTATCAAGCTCTTCTCGAGACCATGAAGAAGCAGAGACGTCGCTCAAAAAGTCGGACTTCGACCAACCCTGACGATATTACTCCACCTCCAACCATTTTTTCGGATTCCGACACCACCACTCCAATACGACCACCTAGAACTAAGAGGAAGAAAAGTGGTCGAAGTGGCACGGCCGAGTCATCACTTAGCAGCAAAACAAGCTTGATCAATCAAAGGAGACGAAGCGTGCGAAGTAGTATCAGGAGCAATCGGAGTAATCGAAGTGTCAGATCTAATCATAAAGGCCCAAGTGTCAGTTATGACCCCACGGGGAAAGGAAGACTTGGAGGTGGGGGCGGAGGGGGCCTGTCAAGATCGGATTCCAGCAGGAGAAGTATTCGATCCAATGCAAGTCGACAGGACCCCTTTAGGCGGAGTACCAGGGCAAGAAGTAGCCGGCGAACCACCCCGGCCTTTAGCTTCCCTCCAACCAGCGTGGCATCAACCTATGGTCTGACAGAGCCTGGCACAGATCGAGGAGATGTCTACACGAAAGTGGCCATACCAAGAAGCAAGAGCTTTATGAACGTCAACAGTCAGTACAACCTTCAAGAACTCTTCCGAGAGCTCAAGGAGAAAGAAGGAGTTGAGAGCATCGATGATGTGTTGAAGAAGGTCATCACTCCCAATGGCATCTCCTTCAACGAGATCAAGCCTGTGTATCGTGAACTTCTCATGAAATTAGCCATGACCATGAGTCAAGATGAGTTATTTCAGAGGTCCAAATCTATTTTGACTCAAGAGAAGAAGAAGTCACAAAAGAAATCTGGTAAGAAATCCAAATCCTCTTCGGTCGTTGGTTCCGAACAAAACACCTTGAGTAGCTTCCTCAGGATGACATTCAGTGGTGGTAACAAGAATAGCAACAACAATAACAGTAACAACAATACGAGCAACAGTAAATCCTCATCCCAAGTTGACAAGAACAATCAGCGAAACAACAAGAATCCCCTGTCTCTTTCGACGCCTTCACTCAATGAAGGAAGTCCGCATTCGTCTTGGAGGAAAAGCAGCTCTGGCTATGACTCAGCGAGTCCACACAATAGATCGTTCATGTCGGGTACGATTGGCAATTCGTCCAATGCGCTTTCCAAATCCCACTCCACCATTGGCAAGATTAGTAAGGCGGACATTAGCGGACCAATTCCCATCTTGAATCAATCACCTCTCAATACAACTACTCCTACCAGTCATGGCAAGTCCTACAGCTCAGGAAGCAAACTAAAACCATTCCAGGTGTCCAAAATCGAAGAGGACGACTCCGTGGATGATGCTTACATGTCTTGTTCTGAATGCGGTTACGAAAGTGTCTGCACTTACGACACTTGCTCATGTCGAGAGAAAGTACCACCCTCAAAAGCGTATCAGGCCGGTCCTGTTTATTCGGCTCAAAATGGACCATTTGCTCCATTGCATGGACGAATCAATAAGCCTCTTCCAAACATTCCAGAGCCGTCCAAATCTGCAGAACCAGAATCTGATGTTTATTGTGACGATTGTGATGGCGAATCTTGCATATCGGATGACAAATGTTATTGCTCCCTTCGTGGTCATCCCGAAATGAGTACCCCCACCAAGTCCAGGGCATCTTTACACCCTAGGCATGACAACAATGGCACTGGACCTTGCCATCATGAGGATGTCGCCATCGTCTCTCATCTTCGACTCCCCAACAACACCACAATCATCCACTGTAACGGATCGGATACCCTTCGCAGCCAACATGCCCACTCTACTGTATCATCCACATCATCGACCACTTCATCTCAGTGTAGCAGTTGCATGACTTGCGACAGTGGGAGCACCGCCACGGACACCACTTGCTACTCGATTAAGCATCAGCAGATTAGTCTCTCCACTTGCGACACGCCACAAACAGCTTGGAGACGAAACAATATTCGGATTCTTCACCAACAGAATTCGCCAAATGGAGTCCATAAGATGTTGACCTGCTCTGACCGGAGCACTTGCTCCGATTACTCCACCGAATCGCCGTTGAGCCGTAAGAACTCGGGTGGTTCCGGATATCACTCCAATGACTCACTTTCGGGCCCTCACCCCGGTCGTCTGTTCGTAAGCAACCCGGCCAAGGCGACTCGCGTCGGAAGTAAGGCCCCGTCCATGTGTGGAAGCAGTTCTTGTAGCTCGTCTGGAACGAGCTCATGCAGTCAGAGGAGTTTCTCAACGGATGGCCAGAAGAGTGCTTCTAAGGTCCTCCTTGTGTCAGCCGTGGATCGGCAGGGCAAGGTAAGTCCACACTTGACGAGTCTAGCTTTTCAGACGTTCAAAATCTAATACCATCTCTTACCGTTTCAGGTCTTATATCGTGGAGCCTCTAACTCAAATTTGGACACCATCCACTCCAGGGACTCGAATTCTCACCCAGAGGATAAGAAGAGTATCCTGTCGATGAAGAAGTCTGCGGAAATTGCAGCCGTGTTTTCTGGTGCTAGAATTAACCAGACCACCAATATCGTCGACAATGTCGACTCGGACTTGGATTCCACTGATTTAGTCTATGACTCAAAGCGACCTGCTTCCAATGGAAGCAATGGCAGCTGTTCCTGCGGCAACAGCAACTTTTCGCGCGCAAATTTGCAATCTTCCTTGGGCTACTTCCCATAAATCAATTGACAATCTATGATTGTCACTGCCATGAATCTAGAGACTGGTATTTTGTTCATTTTATGTTGTTACATGTTACAAATCATGCAATCTATTTATAAAGTTTTATCATTTTGGTTATTCATTACGTTGTTAAACTATGCTACTCGGGATACAAGTGCAATATTTTACTTCCCTCCCAAGCATTATCAAATGATCAGTTCCTCTTTGGTAAGATCATAATGTCATTGGTGCAATATTTCTTTCTCTCCCCTATCATCTATTTTCCAGTATCTGAGCCGATTATCAGTATTATTATTGTTTGTGTTATTTTGATCCGCCGGTTGAGCGATCGATTTTTTATCTATTCGAGTGTTTTGTGAGTGTGACTGTGATTCTTTTTGGCCAAGTGCAATACCTACTATACCCACCCCATCTGTGATATTAGTTGTTTAAGGCCTTACTATTTCCCCCTCATCTGACCGATTCTGTTCAGTTCGGGACAAGCTGGGAGAAGTGCAATATTAGTGTTAAGTTGGTTTGTTGAAAACCTTTTCCTCTTTTTCATTGTGTTGTTATTGTTATTTTTGTTATGTTTTTGATTGACAATTTAAAATACAGCAATTGAAACGAATCCGAAGTGTTTGTGCCTTATTTAGTTTAACATAAAATTCAAGAAATTGGATTTTAAGTAAAAAGCTTGAACCATCGATACAAGAAAGTTTGTTTAAAGTCAGTGGTTAAATTCAGTGCAGGTCATCAGTGATATATTTCATTCTTTTCATGCTTTACGGCCTTTCCAGATCTCTTGCACGTTTTGAAAATTTCCTCTTATAATGTCAATGATTTTTTCTTACCTTAATTTATTTTTATTCTTGCGATATTTGACATATCATGAAGGTTCAGTAGTATTTATACTATTATATAGGTTATCCCTGAGTAGTACTACAAAAATATTGAGTATGATAAGGATGAAGGTTGAAACCACATACTATGCAAGTACAAGTCAATTTCACCAAGTTAATTTGAGGCCCTTTTAAGGATTGAGAATGAAACGTTCTCTGCTTCTTTCTAGTGGTCAATTATTTCGAAGGTTGATATGAAGAGAACTGTTAAGAGATTCGGTGGTCTGTGGTTGATACACCTTGAAAACACTTTATAGATTAACCTAGAGCGCTATAATAGCGCTCTAGATTAACAATAAAGGCCTTTTGTTTTCTTTTCATTTTCGATGCAAATCGTTCAAATTGTATTTGATCTTTGATCTGATTGAAATTATGTTACAAATTTCATAAAATTGGCTTCATATTAGATATGAAAGTATTCGTTTGATTATGATCGTTGCTTCGAGTATAAGAGCTAGAAAATACAAGCAATGTCTTACTTTTATTCACTTAATATTTCAAAAAATCATAAAGCTAAGCTCATAATGTAAGTCACCTTATTGGATAACTCTTTCCTACATTTTTGCGGTATTGGAGTAAAACTTGGTAACTGTCAATACCAAAAGGTCACCTACATTCAAGACGCATCTAAAAATAATAGACAAGCAATCTTCACTAACCAAAAAATGTTAGTAAAAGAAAACAAAATGTATGGTCGAAAACGGCTTCTAAATCGAAAATAATTCTAATCTGCAATAGCAGTCAACGAACAAATGGTAACTGGAGAACTTTGAGCGGCACAAAAATTCAAGAAATGGAGACACACCTGCATTTTGCAATGCAATAAAGCAATTGCTTTAGGGGGGCCGATGATATGTGTAATCAAACAAGGCAGATGGGAAGAAGTTGCCGTTGCATTGGGTTGGAAACAGTGTCTGAAATTATAGTTCCTCGTTCTGAAGGAAAATCAAGGCGGATGGTGTTTTTTGGGATTAGAGCATATGTTGTCGAAATTTAAATAACAGGACTTTTCCATATGCCATCTTAACAACACCAACAACAATTTTTCGCCAGAAATCAAAAGCAAAAACCCTACGTTTCAATTGCGATGATATCTTCCATCAAATGACAGCAACAGTTGTTTGCTAACGAGCGAACCTGTTCGACTAATGAATAGCTGTAGAAATCCCATTAATTGGACCAAAGACAGCTTGGTATTAGTTGTGAATGTGGTTAGAGGGTTGTTGGTTTTACTTTGAACCAAAATTTATTCCTACCCTTCAAGAAACAGCAAAAAATGTCTCCAAAACTGCCAATGGTATGTTCGTTATTTTCAAATGAGCTCGAACTTTTGGCACCAAATCTAGCTCGATATTTTCTTCCTCTAAGAGCCAATTTGGTTGTGTAAAAATGATGGAGGGGAACCTCGTGCATTGGGGTATAATCGCCGGTTTAAGTAACCCTGTTTGACTTTTCAATTAGGAAAACAAAGACACTCACCATTTTACCAATGACTGCTCACGCATTTCCAAAAGGGCAAATTGACATTTGGTTTTGGCTCCAGAGCCATGAACCATTCCCTCAACATCTACTTGAATCCGAGCATGTTATCTTTGGCATTCATTCTTCAGCTTCTGCGTCTGTGCCGTTTTCCCAACGCATCCCTCATAAAAGCTCTTTTTTCGTTCAATGAGAAAAAGAAAACATCCATAGAAATATATTTCCTTCCATACATTGGAATTCAATGGTCAGAGAAAGAAAAAGATGCGGTTCACGTTTGTTACCAGGAAAACAGGTGTTTTGCTGCAAATCATGCCTGAAGCTAGAGCATAGGAACCCACCGAGAGACCAACAGATGGTTATACATTAGATTGCTGACTTGGATGATTTTTACGGCTCATTGTACGTGTACACAATACCGCATTCCATGCAACAGCATGAACAATGAGAAAATAACTCATATTTCTAATACCGTTTAGACGATTAAAGCATCGGCCCTTTATTAACGACCAACCCCCCAACGAACTTGATCTAGTGTGTTGAACATAAATCTACAAGTTTTACCCAGATCTTCACTTCCAACGACACGAAATACACAGTCAGTCAGACTCTGGTCAGTATACAGAGATAATTGTCTTTGGGTACCATTTGGTCCGATGCCTCTGGGGTTGTGATTGATTAGATAGTGCCGCAAAAACTGGGTTTGGAGTGTTGACAAAATGCCACCTGAACATGCTAAACAGAAACTGTCTGTATTAAAGAGCCCTCTTACAAAATCAGGGCACTCCCATCGCCCTGAAATAGGCAAGCTCCCAATTGATTTTGACTGCCCGTTGTGGACAGGCTCCAAATGTAGCAGCTAGTAATGGGCCGTTAGAGATATCACGAGATCGTCCCCGACAGCCACTGTTTTCGAATGGTGCCGATTATGATAGCAAACTATCTTAGATTTAAGGCTCCTCATTTCATGATTAATGGTCACGTGTGATGGCATCAAGAGTAAGTGTTTGCATTTTGTTTGGACAGTGAGGCCAAGATCATGCTCATAAAAGTACTCGAGGATTTCAATATCGTTGGAGTTGGCAGGGCTATTGATCGGTGGTTGGTGTTGATGAAGTTGATTAATCCCAAGCTAGATCAAGAAACCTTGATCAATAAGCAACTCATGAGATGCGATGAATGCGTGTGTCGAACAATTAGCTTGCGGCGAAAAGATGAACCAATATCGGTCTGATTGGAAGACACATTTATCTTAGGCTGAACAAGGGAATCAGTTTACGGTTACGGGGCTGACAAACTACGGTTCTCTCGGTTAGTTACGGGACATTTTTATTAAAACAATTTGGGCCTGCTTGAGACTCTCATTACTCAGAATCTACAGTTGCTCTTTTCTACGAGTCTTCGCATCCTCTAAAGAGTTGAATTTTCTTGCCGTCGCTCAATGGGAACGATGATGATTCTCTGTGATCTCAAGCTGCGACCGCCAAAAAGCCCTATCTATCTCACTCCATGCAAAATTATCTTGTGAATGCCTTGTTTTGCCCGAAGCTCGTGTTAAAACTAATCCATAATGCTATTTTCAGCTTGGATGAAGAACAAGAAGACGGGAAGCCGAGAAAGAACCCCTTCGATTGACTTCTATAAGAGAAACACTACATAAAAAAGTTATTCGACTCCCCACTACCAACGCTTTTTTTATTTAAAAAATTCCCGTTTGATAGATGTTTTAAAATCTTCAAGTACACTTGAGATATATTTAAAGAAAAATGTGATTGTGTCTGTGTCAGTTTTCTAAAACGTTTACCAACTTTTTGGTAGAGTGTCTTCAAGTGTGCGTGGCTTCATGTCGACTATAAATGGTCGAGATTTTGAGTGCTACTAGTGCTGGATCGATACATATTCCCACTGGTTTTTGAGATTAATCGCTTGATAATTTCTTATCTGAGAAAATCGACATCATGGCAGGGTTTTTAATTGCTCACTGTCTTACAGGAGTTTAATATTCCGAGGGTTGATTTATACACCGACTGTTCCTTTAGAGGCAACAGATGCAGATTACAAATTGCTTTCGTGTCTTCATTCAAGAGAGTTCCACATGGATGATTATGGTGATTCTTGTTTACTACCCCTCTCTGACCAAAAGAACTAAATGAAGCATAGTTAGCTCTTAAATACAGCGTAGAACACCAATCATATTATGAATAGCACACATCAACTAACTAGTCTTCCCTCAGAGAAAATTGATTTAGAAACACTCGACGATCTCATTTCGCGCAACTACCATTCCAAGAGCTCACGTCCCAATTCTCGATCGTCAAAACGGGACTCGTCGCTTGTCTCCGGCAATCATCTTCCATTTCATCTGCGATTTTGAAGGCCTAATGAGATCGAGCAAAGGAAAAAAAAACAGTTTCACAGCTCTTTAAAATTTCTTGATAGATCTGTCATTAATCCATTTTAAAGAGGTAAGCCATCGTCATTCCTAGCATCCAATATGCAATCGAACTAATGGCGGCACCATTCCGCTTCATAACTGATTTTAAAGCGAGAACTTGGGGTGTAAAAGAGATTGTTGCTGGTGGCTACCCATCCTCATTAAGACAGGACTTATCGGCGTCCCTTTCCCAGTTTCGCATTTTACGAGTTGCCACCGAAACCTTTTAAAGTTGGGGAAAAAATCAATGGAAACTTTGGTTTTTTGTTCTCACATAAAAAACCGGCTTTGAAAGCATCTTGATTTGGGGGTTGTTTGGGAGAGAAACGAGAACAACGACCCCTCAACGAGTCTCAACTCAAATCGTTTATAATGACGTTTTATACCCAAAATTAAGTTATGCCTAAATCTCGAGACGAGTTGGGGAAGGCAGGCTCTTTCTTTCATCTGAAGTTCACGACTTCCTATGCAGACCATCGAGTAAATGACGATAAATGGATCGTCAGGATGAAGTAAAACAAAGAGAATGATGGCTTCATGACCATCCTCGATTCACACCTACCTACTTATATGCCCACCATAAATTGGCGGGGCAGAATGAAGTCTTGAATGTAAAGACTTCATTAAATTCTGGCCTCGTTGATGGTTACATGTCGGGTGAGAATTCCAAGCTTTTTGAATGAGAGTTTCATACATACTGTAGTAGTTATCGCAGATAAACATTTCTCAAGTAAGAAGGAGAACACGCCATTTTATGAAGGGCGCCAATCATAGGAATTCTGACGATTATGGTCAAAGACAATAATTAAAATGTTAAGGTGCGTTTAACGAGGGTGCTGAAGAATAGTCGAAATGGTCGTACTCAAAAACAACTTGAAATCGAACTTGGTCGTGTCTTAAAGCTCGACTCTAGTACCGTGTGTTATGCTAGATAAAGAGTTTGAATAGTTATAAAAAAAGCAATGCAATGGTAATTGGGCCCAAACACATACCGTACACCGTCAAAACCTGCATTTTTATTGGAGCGAAATAGGCTCGGGGCTCCACACACCGAACGTTTTAGCCAAAATATGACACCACTTAAAAACCTTTTTATTGTGGTTATGAGTGAAACTCTCAAACTCAACTTCCTTCAAACAAACGTTAGAAGGGTAATGGGATGAAGGCCAAGAGTTTGGGTAATAATTTTTTAATCTTAAGTCTTTGAAAACAAGACCTCACGCATTCTACACCTAGGGTTGTGGCGACCTTACAAGGTCGTGCAATAGAGACTAGGGTACACCGATTTGAAAAAGATATCATTCATCTTGAAATGCATAACAGAGAGGCACGAAAGTTACGGAACCATTTATGCTTGTCATTCATCAGTCGATCTAGCCAAACTGCTCTGGTCATGAAACTTCCACTTTCTTTGTCATTGGGTCGTTATGATTCCCAAAATGGGTTATCGTTAAGCATCAGTCGTTGATTTTTTTTTAAATAGCCAAACCTAAAATATAAGATCACGGGATGTACGGTAAGAATGACCTGCAATAAAAAAAGATTGAGTGACGGATCTTTTCCAACATTGACGCTGTATTTTTCGCTGAAATGTTTATCCGCCTGACCGATTGAAATGTTCATGCCATTTGACTTGGATAAACGACTCCAAATTGACCGCTTAACCCTTTCAAGCATTTGCTTCTCTATATCAAGCCTGATTCGCCAATTTGATAAGCATCCTCTTGATGGTTGGATAATGTGAAAATGTGATCGAGTTTTTTATCAAACGACTCTTAAATCAGCGAAAGAAAATCATTGATCAGAAATATACTCAAATTAAGGCTAGGATACTCGATGTTGGCTTATTATTTAATGCAAACCACTTTTCATGTCGGAGTATTTTGTATCTGAACGAAATTTACATTCGTTTTTTGGTGCCCTCGATACAAGAATACTGTATATGTTAAGCCTTAGCAACATAATAATGTTTTTTTTATTAGAAGGTGTGGTTTCATTTGAGAATGAATCTTGACTGCAGGTCGCAAACTGATGCCATTTTCAAGACTTCTAGTGAACGAGAAAAATAGTAGCATTGATAATACTTGTCTCTCAAAAGGCGTCTATCCATGATTATTGTTTTCTATGAAGTTCCACTTTGTACGTGCCCCAAGTCTGGTAGTTAGTCGTGCAAGTAATTGTTAAAAACATTTGGACTCTGAGTTAGTGAAATGGTAAAACATGAAATTGACAGTTTTTAACTTACATTATCTTCATTGTGCTGTTTTACTGACTCTTAGTTTTTTCTTAACTGATATTTCAAGTTAGGTTTCGTGAAAAACAGTTTGGATTTCCGTCCGTGTGAAACCTTTTTCTGAAGCACACTATTTTTGAGTTAGTTCCTCGAAAGATTAAGTGATTACTCTAAAGTATTCGATAAAAAAGACGAATTATACTTGTTTGTCTGAAAAATGCTTGTTCCTTTTCATCAAATATCACACAAATTACTGATAAAACTGATCCTTAAAATCAGACGCGACTTATTTGCGTGGTTTCAAGTGCAGGGGCATTGTTTCATTCTTCTCCAAAGCTTAAATCCCATGAACCTTTCAATTAAAGCTTCAGTTGAAGCTACAGTTAGTTAAACAGTGGCCTTTCTCCAATTTGATTACTAGATGACAAGAACTTCATGAGGAACATGTTGACGGCGAATCTCTTCTTTTATTGCTGGTTGAACTCAAGGCCCCGCGAAAAATTGGGGCCACTTAGAGAATTTAAGGAACCAAAAGTTTAAAGTCAAATAATAAGAGGTTAGTATTTAATTTACGTACTACCAAACGAAGTATAGTAAGAACTATTTGTTACAATGGCTTTTTGATTCAGAACCCTGACTGTCCGAAATTTACAATTGTCCACGTCCGGTTTTTAGTGGTCATCCCTGTAAGTAACACTAACAAGAATTCCAATGTTTTTTACCTTTTCTACTCACTTTAACCCAACCTTCCGAACATTTTTTCCGTCTTTTCAATAAAAAAAAGGACGTGGAACGTGACAACCGGATCAGGATTCGCTCCTTGACAATGGAGTGCCACCCACCAGGGTCGCAAGGCAATTGTGAGTGTCAAGGGCGACAGTTTACAACGTGAAAGGACGGGAGGAACTCAACAGGAAGCCTGGCAGTGGAAAGAAACCGATTCTGCACCACGATGAGGTCAAGACGGCTGTCGTGCTTGGTCAATGACTTCAGTGGCGCAGCCTCGACAGCCGTCTTGACCTCATTGTGGTCCAGAATCGGTTTCTTTATAAAGGAGCGCGAAGAGAGAGAAAAGAGAAAAAAACTATCGTTAATAGGAGCGCGCGAATCCTGATCCGGTTGTTACGTTCCATGTCCTCTAATTCTTAGCACTTACAGATTTGTGCTTTGTTTACTAAATATTTGTTGCTTCTTGTCATAATATCTTGGAAAGTTATTTAATGGTCAAGTCACAAAACCTATTAGTTTATTCATCAAGGTTGTAAAATTAAGTGTCCAAATTTCATTGCAATGCCCGGTATACGAATAAGCCTTGTAAATAACTTCGTCAATTTCACAAAATGCTTGGGGACGGGCAAACTCAGTTCTTTCGAAATACCTTGCGACTTTCGGCTCTGCAATCTGGCGGAGACTTTTTTGTCTTTGTCTTACTCTTTTTGACGAGTTTCTAAAATCACCTTGCCATTTTGATCTTATTCCATCAATTCCATCATAAATGTGTGGAGGTCGTGCAATCCGTTAATTCTCCTACAACCAAACAGACAACGACTAACATTTGAAGAGGTTTTCGATCCCAGCAATTTTACCACTTGCTCCAAAGTTGAATTCCACTCTTATCCAAGCGAATCCTTTCGAGGGGTAAATTTTAGGGAACAACTGCACGAACACCACAATACCTATCTTTGGACTTATACGGATGATTTTAACCATTGCTTCCCTTCTTTTCACTAATGAAGCTTTCAATCCAATAGCGGACCTTACCCTGGATCCCAAACTCTTTTAGTTAATTGAACTTTTTAAGCTGAAAAGACCATGATTGCAGAATAAGTTGTAAAGAAACGTCAAATGACCCACTGAAAGAACATCGTTATATTTGACCAAACTTAGGCTTTAAAGAGATTGTTCACACAACATAACATGAAAACTAGCTTATTAGTTGTGCTACCTTCATTTAACTTTTTGATCTTCAAGCAAGCACCTTTTTTTCTTTTTTCTTGTGGTGTGATTGTGATAGAATTGGGTGGAAAATTAAGTTATTTTAGACCTTTGGTATATTATTTAACAGGACACTTCTGCATTTGCATTGGTGACAGTCATAATTCTGGATGAGATTATTTTAGGTAGTCATAATTTTTTGAATCCAAAGATGCAGGAATTGTTTCGCCCAAAAAGGTGCAAAAACTTCTATGTGGCCTCACACTCTATTAACATTAATACATCGATAAAACACAGAAACGGACATCAAAGGCTCCTAACTTTCTAAGCCTTTTGGGCATACTTCATGTAAATAATCCAAAGAGACTCAATGGCTTGATCAAGTACCCCACGGCACGATAATCCCAAGAAGAGACCCAGACTTCCGCCCACCGTTCCAACGATTGTTCCAATATCATAGATAACGTACTCTTGCTCTTCAACATAATTTGTGGAATGCCAAAAGAAGAACGCTTTGGACATGTTGGACTGATTCACTGATGTAAAAGCTTGCCTCTCCTTTATTGTGTATGTTCTTACAGTGCAGTCTTCAAGACAGTTGTCCATAGATGGATAAATTTTCTGGATGACATCCGTTTTCATAAACTGATTTGTGCAATCGGAGTCCTGTTTTGAAGTGCAAAGGGAAATGTTGGATGATTCTGCATCCTGGACAAGCTGACTTTGCGGGATGGAGCAAGCTATAAATGAGAAATCGAGATCAAAACTAGAGCCCCAGATGCTTTGTATGAAATAAAGCGTTGTTTACTTTTGTTGCAAATAGAGCCGAGGGTTTTAAAGTTTTTCTGAGCTTGCAGGAACACGCATTCGCCAAAGGGGTAGCTTTGGTCCTGAGAACACTGATACTTATCCGTGCTAAAGTAGGTGGTCTCTCGCATTGAGATAGGGAAATCGTGAGTCAAGCCTTTTTTGATCTGGAGGAAGTGAAGGTCCCTAAAGAAAAAGGATATCTTTCATAAAATCGAGTCATAACACAAAAATGAGATCAGCTGTTTTTCTCGAAATAACTGTCTAGCAAAGTTCAACTTATTCTTCATTTGTTTTAAGGGATAAAAAAAGAAATACAAGAGCGGCGCGAAAAGTTGTTTATCTAGACTTCTTCAATATATCATTGTAATTTTGAAAATTTGTAGAAAAGTCGGTGACATAGTGCCCAGAAATTGCAATTATTTACCTGGATTAAATTAGGCGAAATGTTATTAAATACAATAACTTTGACTTGAAATAATTTACAATTATACCGTACTGGAATTTCATCATTATAATTGAAATAACAACGATTTGACAGGTCTGTGTATGCGTTTGCACGAAATGGTGATTAAGAAGTCTATTTGTTGGAATATGAACGCTATTGATTCAAGACGAAAGACGTCATTGTCTACGAATTCAGTTAAATATAGCTTAATAATTCAAAGAAACGCCCTGAGAGTGTGTTTCGTTCATTTTGATCCAAGTCTTTATGATAGGCCCTTAGAAATGGGCGTTGTTCACTCACGTTAATGATCTTATTAGTGCATCATTAGGTTGTATTTGTTTTTTTGAGTGACCGCCTTCTTTTTCTTTAATGACTGAAAGTTGTTTGCCGGAGGCAAATCAATAAAAAAGGCCATATTATACCATTGACCAAACTCTAAGCTTTCATTTAATTTGACAAGGTATCTGCCATTTTCATACGACCTTTTGCTTCATGGAACTTCATCAACGGGCTTTTGTCCCGAATGTATTAATGTTCGAAAATCTGTTAGTAATTTTGATTTCATCTTTTTTTGGGCAATGAGCAGATAGGAGCCAAGTCCAAACTAGGTCTGTTGGAAAAATTCTGCTTCGATTATTCAAGGATTTTGCTTATATGATGGTTTCAATGAAAACGATAGTCTAGGGGAAATCAATTTGAACCAATGTCCGCAAGATAGACAAATCTAACCAAGATTGTACTGTTTGATTAGTCGATGAAACATTACATGCGCACATTTTCACCTCCTTGGTTGATTTTTGATATATTTTTGACTGTATTCTTGACCAAGAGGGAAAGAAAAAGTAACAAAATGAGGAAAATCTCAATCAATTTTAGCTTTATTACGAACTGGCCAAAGACCCAAAAAAGCGAAATGAGTGCTTCGTATGTACAGTCAGGAGCAAAAGTATTTGTAACGTGACGAGAAAACCAGAAAATCCTTTATTTCCAATTATATACTATGCTAAGAAGTTTGTAAGAATGTAATATTTTTTTCCGATTAAGAATAATACCAGTTTTATAAAAACTGTTTTATTTGTTTTATAAAAATGTCTGAAACTAACTTTTAATCTTTAAAAATAAAATTTTAGATAGTGCAAAAGTATTCGTAACGCGCAAAAAAGTTAACAAAATAGGTTTATAAACAGATTTTTCATCAGAAAAAATTGATCGAAAGATGTAGAACATTCTGGAAAGCCGGAGAAAAGTCATTTAGTCTCCTTTTTTCCAAGATTTTCTAGATCTTTCTTGGATCTTATAAATTTTACGGAATTGAACAATTGCTTCACAGTCAGCCAATCATGACCAAGGTCAAGGAGCTCGACAAGGACTTGAAGTTGAAGATAGTAAGTCTTCATCATGGAGGCAAGGGCTACAGAGCCATTTCGAAGCTTCTGGACATCCCGATTTCAACGATTCAGTACGTCGTGAAGAAGGCACAAAAGAACGGAACGGTTGAGAACCTCTCAAGATCCGGTCGTCCAGGAAACTGTCAGCCAGACTTGAGAGGAAGATTGTCAGAGAGGTCACAAATAATCCTCGAACAACGGTCAAGGACATCCAGAACAGTCTCAGTGAAAATGGATTGTCCATCTCGAGGTTTACTGTTGCTCGCTCACTTCACAAAGCAGGATTGAAGTCTTGTCGCCCACGGAAGACTCCCTTGCTCAAGGATAGACACTTGAAGGCTCGCTTGGAATTTGCCAAGAAGTACCTTGACAAGACCAGTGACTTTTGGTCTAGGATTCTTTGGTCAGATGAGACAAAGGTTGAGCTTTTTGGTCACAACGATGTTCAAAGGATTTGGCGACGTAAAGGAGAAGCGTTTCATCCAAAAAACACCATCCCTACGGTCAAGCACGGTGGAGGATCGATCATGTTATGGGGCTCCTTTTCCGCCAAAGGCACCGGTAACCTCGTGAGAATTCATGGGACAATGAAAAAAGAAGACTATTGGGATATCTTGGCTGAGAATCTCCAGAGTTCAGCGCGGAAACTTCGGCTTGGGCGACAGTTCGTCTTCCAGCACGACAACGACCCTAAGCACAACAGCATTTTGGTCAAGAAATGGTTGAAGGACAATCGGATTAAGGTCTTGGACTGGCCCTCCATGATTCCGGACCTTAATCCAATTGAAAACCTTTGGAGAGAATTAAAAGTCCGTATCCGTGCAAGACGTCCAAAGACAATTGACGAACTGGAGTAAATCTGTTATGAAGAATGGGCTAACATTCCTTCAGATGTATGTAAAAATCTTGTAAATGATTATAAAAAACGTCTCTTAAGTGTAATTCAGCAAAAAGGGCATTGTGGCGTGCTCGCTCTTGAGCAACTGCGTTGCTCACAACCCTCCCCCCATGCTATGTATATAAACCCTTGTATGTCAGAATACAAACCAGTATTGAAGTACATCTACTCTACTCACTCCACGTTGAGTGGCCTTGCGGCTAC
>JAAGOF010000243.1:127675-210290 GCA_010645155.1 Tigriopus japonicus
TGTTACAGCATTCAATAAACCATTGACAAAATGTTACGAATACTTTTGCTCTTGGTCTAAAACATGTTCTGAGCAGTTTTTTAACCAAAATCTTGTAAATTTTTAAAAAGAAAAGTATCATAGCTTTTAAATGATAAAAGAATAACTAAGGAGCAAAATGGTTCTTAATTGTATTTTTCAAAAATCGAGTATCATTTAAAAATCAATAAAATTTTCGAGGTTACGAATACTTTTGCTCCTGACTGTACATACAGTACATATGTATTTAACAGTTTCCAGACTGTTCCACTACAGCACTTACCTTAATGACTTGACTTGATACTGTGATCACTTTAAATGATTATAGTGAAGGAAATTAAAATTGAAAGAAAAGATTGATTTCAATTACTTCAAGTGGATAAATCGACAAAAGAAATGCTTTCTTTTGCCGATTTTTCTTATGTATTCTATAATACTAAGTTATTTCTGAGCAATTTTATCAAAACGCCCCACTAAAGCGACAAAGTTCCTAAAAACAGATCTATTAGGCACGAGTAATTAGGTCTATTTGGTCTATTAGGCACGATTAACCTTGGTAACGAGTAAATTGTACGGCCATTCCTTTTTTGAAAATGAATTCGTGAGTAACGCGTTCCTTATTTTTTGGAAGAGAAAAAATCCTTTTTCCAAGGAACGACTAAAGCCTATGGACGATTAAATGGTGCTCAAAATCCCCTGAAGAGGATAAATTTCATTCATACTGCCATTTTTTACTGCATGGAATCCCAAAAGAACTGACAACCAGTTCAAAAAGGATATCTCGTTGATTCAGGGCTGTTTCATTGCTTGGACTAACCTTTTTTGACTTTTCATGATGCGGATCAGCTGAAGACCAGCCTTAAAGGAGAGCTAGTGGCGTCTAAAGTTCTAATCACTCACACTAATTCTAGCTATCACAATTAACTTTCAAAATAGTATAAATTTATAGATCCCTTGGTAGAACACTAAACACTGCGACCATAATTTCACTTACTTCATCCAATAGTTGTTGTAAAAGCCAAGTCTGTCATATTTGTCGTGCACATAACACCATAACACGTCAATTTGAGTCATATTAATCTCAAACGTGAACAGACTTATCATTGTCAGGGGAATAACAACTTCGAACGAAAAGCATCGACCAAGGCTGGAATTGATCTCAGTTAGAGTCAAGTTTGAATTTGCTGATTGCAAGTCACTTTTGGTCAGAAAATCCATGGCCTGGTCTAGTTTAACTCCGCTAAATATTTCGTCATACTCAAAATTGATCTTGTTCCACCAATTGGAAATCTCATCCTCGGTAGCATTACCTGAAATGTATAGAAAAATGGCTCAAAGAAATCTTTGGTTACCAAGCAAAACATATTCAGGGCCCACAAGTTTCGGGCAACAAATCCGTTCTAGTTAGTAAAACGGGTTCCGATCATGATCTTGTTGCAATTCTTAATAATATTGACAAATTCACAAAAAGTTGTATTACGTGTATCATTGTCGTCAAAATAAGTGAGAAAAGTTTCTTTTCCATTTGTGCTACCATTGCGAGACAATATTTTAGACCTCTTGAGTCCTGGGCAAAATGATATCACCGGCATCTTGAGATGATTCGGCCTTTTGATGGTGTTTGTAAAGGATGTCGCTTTTTTGACATATTTATTCCATGCATCCCTTACGTAAAATAGAAATGCTCCATTAAGAATAATAAGAAAGAACACTTTCGCCCACGACTTCCACATGGCATGAATTGACACTTACTGTAGCTACCTGGCTAAGCTTTGTTTATACAATTTTCTCTTCTGCACTACCCTGAAACCACACAAAAAAAGGAATTGAGGTTTGTGCCCTAAGACTTCTTGATAGAAGGACTGATGGCAATCACGAATATAGTGAACTATGGTTGAATTAGGAAGTTTTGTCTTGTTGGGTTTTGCAATGCCAATTACTTTTGAAAAGGAAGGTATACTATCAACAATTACAATTTTTTCAAAGGTGATTAATTTTATTACAATTATTTTCAAAGAAGTTTTTGTTTTTCAAGCATCATCAACAACAAAAAAACACCCAAGAACTAGGTCTCAAACTAACGGCGATGCTAGCTGTTTTCCTCAATAGCCGGACAAGATTAGTTAAGATTTGGAATGTACAGACTGTCAGACAAGCCAAAACCATGAAGCAAGCCACAGAAAGACTTGACCAAACTTAACATTATGACGATAGAAGAGAAGTTCAGTGCAAAATTCTTAAAACATTCAGACAAAAATCAAACATGTTACTTTGATTCAGAAGATCAAATCTACATAATTGTATGTATCAAATATCTAAATTAAATTCTCATATAACAAGAAGTCTATGACTTAGCCCTACATGAGTAGCTGTAATAATTGTTTTTTTTTATTTCCTTGAAAACCAGTTAATTATTCATTTAACTGGTGATGGCCCTTATTCACATTTGACAATTCTTATTGATAAAATATGCCTATGGATTTTATAGTGAGGGTAATCAAACGCACAGCAATGCCAGTTTTAGCTCAGAGTTAGCCTCTCCACGTAGTTTTTCAAAAAGTAATGTTGCTTTAGCTTTTAATTCACAACCTTCAACTAGGACCAATAGATCATGTGAAAAATTCCAAATCTAGTGGAATCTAGCCCTTTTTTCCTCATATTCAGTACTCTCAGATTTGGGTAATACACGGACATCTAGAATTTCCTGGACGGCGCAGGGCAAATCGGGGGTCTAGACAATAACAAAAGGAGAGAACGTGCTTTTGAAAGTAGAAAGTCTCCGTTTTTAAAGAATTGATGATTATACATCAACTTACAACGTTTTGGGATGCACTTTTGGAATATTTGAAAAACAAAATGCATTACTCAAGCAAAACACTAAACTTGTAATGCCTCTTCCATTACCAGTCTACCAGTCTTTATAAACCCGTTTTTCCTTTAAAGAGCACCAAAAGGCAAGGCATCCCTGACTTTAGTCACTTCTGAGCAGGGTTGCAAATCAAACTCACATTTGTGTTTGCTCATAGACTAGAGCAAAGCACCCATTCTCCAAGCGGTGACCCTACCTTGCAACCTCCTGTGAAAAAACTTGGGCAAGCCCAGATTCCACATCACTAAGATTTTGTTGTCAATCACCCAATCATGTGACATTAATTGGCCCTTGTTTGAACTCCACACTAATTGAAATTCACTTTTTGCATATCAGGTAAATACCTTAGACACATTTGCAGCAGGCTTGAGGATTTTTACTAACCAAACCACACTATCAAATAGGCTTACTAGCGAAGATGTGTTTCTGATAAGGGAAGGTTTCCTTTAATCATGAACTTTGGCTTCCCTTGCATGTTGGATGACGTCACCGACGGTCCGTGTCAGTCGGGTATTAGTAGATTTCATTAGCCAGTCTCTAGTAAGGGTTGCTAGACGAGTCTAGTTCTTCTTCCATTTCTTTCAAAAACTTCATTGGCTCTCTGTCTTTGTGAGACTTTGACGCTGTAATACCTCCAAAACTATGAAGAGGTGTGTTGTCAAAAGAGTATAGGGAATGGATACATGTCAGTTTGAGAGGAAAGATAGAAGAAGGGAAAACATTCCCAGTAACATTACCACAGTCGTGAATTCCATTGTAATGTGATCAAAACTCAAGATGAGTACAAGATAAATGCATACAATATTTAATTGAGTTACTTTAAGGTAGGTTAGGATTGAATTTGGTTAGTTAAAGTTGAAATTATGTTAGGTTTAGCTTAAAAGGCATTTGTGTGTGATCTTAAATCTGAATAGCCTTGTGTTACAACTTGAAGTGCATGGTACTGATGGGATTCAATCTGATTTCAATCTGTTCAATCTTTTAGAATTCCCATCAATGTCGTTGGACTGCTGCAATTTAACCATGAATAATCTTTGAATAATCTTGATGGCACCACTGGTATGAAAACCTCAAAAACAGGGATACTTTATCAAAATATTCTCTAGGACCAAATGCATTTTTCATAGAAGTGACATACGTACAAATTTACATAAAATGGCAATCACAATCAAAGAGCGCTTGTAAAAATGATTGAGTCGATTGAAATCCAGATTGAACTCCAACAGTAGTAGTGTATGGGTCAATTACTTTTGGTGCTTTTAGCATTTTGAACCACTGGCAGCTAGCATGTACTTTTGCACTTGCGAATCCGTCCCTATTGAAAGAGATTCTTCAACATCAATGTGACCAAGAACTCTCTATTCATTTTTTTATACAATGTGCATCCTAAGAACTATTTCTTGGCACTTCAGGTTTTTTGTTTTGAGAATCAATTGATTTGTTTTGGAGTATTGTTAGAAGGAATGAGTGGCATAAATATTCAAAGTTATTTACAAATGTTAACATTTATAAATGTTGTTCATTGGTACTTCAATCTAACTTTTCTAATCTGCCAATCAAACTGCTGCCACAGTCAAGCTTTATGGATAAGATATTAGACCAAAGAAAAAAAACAACCAACTTCACATGTGATTTTGCATGCAATCATTGTTTATTTTGCTGAAATGAGCCTTGAACACAAGCGGTAGTTAAACATTGTTTTGTCGCACTTTGGCACGATCTTGCATTGGAATTTCATTCAAAGGTGTACACACGGTTTTCTCATCGGGTGACTTCTTGTAACAAAAAACGTTGTCGCAAGTGCAACAACGACCCTTGAACCATCCACATCGTTCTCCTTTGCTGTTATGGAACAAATTTAGAACGGCAGAGATAAACATACTGATAGCTAAAAAAGCACAATTCTAATGCATGGGGGGAAAATATGGATTCCAGGCAAACACCACAAAAGTAAAAGTCAGCATTTTCAGGAAAATTTTGCATTTTTAAATCTTGCTTCCCACATCAAACTGATTTTCATGATGCTTCATACCTGAAACAGCCAGGAGGTTGACAACGCATGGGACCATCTTTCCACATGTTGCAGACCAATGGGGATTCGCAATCATTGTCCCTTTGGCATTCACCTCCTTGTTGGACAGTACCACATTGGGCCAACACCAAGCAAACAGCAAGAAAACTCAAAATCAGTGCAACTCTCATCTGTAACCAAAAGTAAGCAAATTAGAACATTGGCATACCAAAACCACATAAAAATGCCTAAAGAGCAATTGAGAGGTTGTGTAAGTAACAATCAAGCATAAGTGACAATCCATTGATTATATCTTGACAGAGAAAAAGCGGAGACCATAATGCAACCACCACTTCATGCCTCCGAGTTTTTCCTAGTCAGGCTGGTCACAACAAAATTTTGACTCTCCACACACTTCTTTTTCAAATTTTTTTTCTTTAACAATTATTTTATTGGATTGCTCACCTTTGCCACTGTCTAGTTGGACCTGAAGTGATGTCTGATTGCTTGCAGGGTCTAGCATTTATATCAGACGTACATCTTTGTTTCAATTGTGATGTGATTTGCCTACCTTGATTGACAATCAAAAATCCTTCCTTCCTTCCTTCATTCATTCATTTATTTGATTCTTGGCAAAAGGCAAAATGAATGGATCAAAGTAAAACAAATTTTAAACCTTTTGATTAGATTTTTTTTCAACAATGAAAACCCTTTCTGAGCAAGTTGAACAAAGAAGGGAAGTGTCAGAAATGCACCTGCAAAACTTAATTTTACTCTGAGCAAAGAACTGCTCTCATCTTTTCACCATACCCGTAACAATTGGGTCCTTTAAGGAGCAGCTGACTGGGAGGTCACAATACATAAGACTGGGAGGTCACCTTAGTAATACAGCTACAGAAATTGCACCCTGACACAAACATGTGACCCATCTTCGAGCTTCTAAAGGTATATTGGACACATTAGAACAGAAATTTTGTGCATCAAAGCTCAAAGGTTGCACGTGATTTCCATTTCACTGGTTGCGCTTGAAGGACTCAATAGCGTACTGAACTATTGATTCTAATGAAGTGGCAATTAGATGCGAAAACTAACAACACTCCTCATCAGATCAGGTGAGAACCGCGAGAAATGTCACTATCCTTAATTCTTAGTTTTGCTCAAAAAGTTTAAACTTTTTGGAACAAGATCATTGCTAGTGATTTGTTGCTCTATCATTCCAATCAAATGGAAATGCTCTCCCATTTCATTTTCGTACATTCGATGGTTTCAATTGTGAGAATTATTATTGTCGCAGCACATGTTCAGATTGCCACAACTACCCCATGCGTCATAAAAAACTTTACACTTTTCCGGATTTCAAACTCTCGACCATTAAAACCCTGAGATTGGTGTGGAAGTGTTTTATTCAACTAAATCTAATAATTTGAAGTGTAATTAAACATTTTAATTAATATGGCCACCTTCAGCTGTAATTATGGCCTCCAGACGAGGCCTGAAGCTGGCACATACCTTCTGGATGTATTCCGGAGACAAACTGGACCAGGCAGACTTGATGGCATCCCTCAAACTTTTCACAGATGAGTGAGATTTCCTGTTTGCAACTCCCTCAACTTGAGCCTAAATGTTGAAGTCCAATGGATTCTAGGGCTGACGATTTTTTCGAACATTTCAATTCTCGAGAATTTGAGAAAAAGTGAAAAGAGCGAAAAAAATGTACATTCAAAGCTTCCAAAGAACTTGAAATTGTTTTTTTTTAAAGTTTATACCAAAATCAATATGATCATGAGTGTGAAAAACAATGATTGGACCTCACGGACAATAATATCTGAAATTTCATTTCTGAAATTTCTGAAACGTTCTACTGACATTGTTAAAACTTCGGACATTTTCGCATTTTTGGTCAGCTGTAATTTTCAAAACCGGGTTTTCTTGTACAAACCACCACAGCCATTAGAATCTCGAAAAAAATCAGACACAGAATCTTGCATCGAATCTGGACAGAGAAGATTTTGTTTGGGCTGGTTCACGAGTTATTTTCTTGTTCGAATGTACCATAAAGATGTTTATTAAGTTTCAAACATTGCTCATGGCTCCTATTGTTCTTTTACTTGAAACTTTTGTTTTGAATGAAACAGTTTTGCCATCAATTCCAAAGTATAACCTAGAGTAATCTGATAAAAAATTCTGGAAAATTCTCGAGAATTTTCGATTCTCGATTTTTTTCGAGAAATTCTCGAGAATTCTCGAGCGAGAATTCTCGAGAATCAGCCCTAATGGATTCAAGTCGGGGGAGTTGGGAGGCCACATTTCTTTCGACCAGAATGAATGGAAATTTTTCCCCAACCAATCTTGAGTCTTCTTGGCTGTGTGGCATGGTGCTCCATCTTGTTGAAAGATGTATGGGGTGTTTTGAAACTCCTTCTTCAGCCAAGGGACAACATGAGTCACCAGAAGTTGAATGTAGATGTCAGCATTGATTTTTTCTTTGTTCTCAATGAAAATCGGAGGACATTTTTTTCCATTCGATGCCACAAGACCTAAAACCATCACTGAGGCTGCATGCTTCGTTTTGAATGTGAATTTCACATGATCAGGGACGTCATCAGGCCTTTGAGTACTGATGTAACGATCTGTGCGGCTGTTGGACACTCTGTCAACCCTGAAGAGCTTTTCATTTGAAAAGATGATCACTGGTGGGGAATGTTTCATCACATTGAGCAAAGTCTTCGATCGCTGCAGTCTTTTGGCCTTTGTGCTGTTGTTGATGAGGTGTTTCTTCCTCCTGGCTCTTGATTTGGCACCCAAGTCTTGACAGCTCTCCTGACTGCGGTCTCATGGACATTCATGTCCCGAGCGATGCCCCTCATGGTCCTCACAGGATTTCGGTCAATCCGGCCTTTAACAGCCTTGATCATGGCCTTGGTCCTCACTGAGTGCTTTCTTCCAGAACCAGGCTTCCTTTCCGTTGTTCCTCGGGCTTCATAACGATTTTTGATGTCATAAACAGCCTGTCTGCTAATCCCAAGGTCCTTGGCAATTGAAGTTGGAGTCTTCTGGCGTGAGAGCAAATCGATCATCAATTTTTGTTAGGCCTCCATGATGTATTATTATTACCAAACGCTTGGAGCCCATCCTACTCTCGTCCTCTCCTCATCACATAGCCGTGGATGCCCAAGGCTTTACCATCATTGGCGTTTACTATCAGCCAACCACAGACTATGATGCCCTCGTTTCGGACCTTACCTCCATCCTTAAGAAGGTGAAGAATCCGGAGAAAGTCATCATTGGTGGTGATTTCAACATCCGTCCCGACTTGAGTGAATTCTCCGAACGATACGACTCTGCAACACTTTTCAAATGATCTGACATCCCTGGAAAGTGAAACTTCTGAATGGTTACAAAACTTAGCTGATTGGTTTAGAGCCAATCGACTGTACATGAACCTCGACAAAACAAAGATCATTTTATTTACTCCCAAAAATTTGAATCATATCTTAGAAGTATCTATAGATGGAAAATTGATCCAACAAGTTGGTTGGCGTCAACCGGAAAAATCTCTAAAGTTTCTAGGTTTAAGGATTGACGATAAGCTGAATTAGAAAGAACATATCTCTCAACTAGCCAACTCAATTCGAAAGCACCTTTTTACCTTCTTCTTGGAAAAACAAAATTTACCTACAAAGATACGCCTACTGCTGCATAATACCTTTGTTGAATCAGGTATCCGGTTTATTTCAGAATGCCTCAAGATATGAGGTTACTAAAAGGAGCAATGCTCAAGAGCGAGAAGAGGAGCAAGCACAATACATGAAATGCAATATCCCAACATCTCCCCCTCTAATTCAAAGATAAAATATTTGATTGGATAAATTCATATTGGTCTCAAAAAACGTCGATTCCTTAAAAGAGATCGTCCTGATGACCCACGGACAATGTAGGATCGACCATTGTTTCGAACCTCTTCCACCCGCCCAATTTGATTCCAAAGTTTCGTTCGAAAGTCTTGTATTCGACAAGAATCTCCGACGTTCATTTTCGGAAGAAATCTTGCTCTTGCATCGTAATATTTTTTTGTTTTTGCAATGTCACTTTCCCTCTTTTTCAATCCGGTTTGTCGATCTTCAGTGGACATAATTTCGTAAACCGGTTTTATTGCGGGTTGTAATGTTCTCAGTGTTCTTCCCATGAGCCATTGAGCCGGCGATTTCCCATCGTTACGAGGCACATTTCTCCATTCGAGGAGAGCAAGCTGGAATGCTTCAACATCGAGTGTATTCTTCAACCAGTGTTTTTTTACCAAATCCTTAAGGGCCTTAACACCAGCTTCGGCATGCCCATTTGATTGGGGGTAGTGTGTCGATGATTTAACCGGTTTGATGTGGAAGGTCGCACAAAAATCCCTAAATTCTACAGAGTCAAATTGACGACCCCATCACTGAACACAATCACGGGAATTCCATGATCGGCGAAAATGATCTTCAATGACTTGATCACATCTTTACTTGTGGGACACTTTCGATAAAAATCAAGACACGGCCATCCCGAATATCGGTCGACAAGAGCCAAAAAATAATTGTTTCCGAACTCAAAAAGGTCGATGCTCACGGCTTGAAATGGTCTTTCTGGAGCTGGTGATACTTGTGTTCGGACGCTTTCACGCCACTATCCTTCAATTCAATGGACTGTTTTAACTCTATATTTCTTTATTAATCTGTTTTGTTCTTTTCTTATCCAAATTTCTCTACATACTAAACTGGTTTTTTCCGCTCAACTCCTTTCTCTTGCTCGCTTGTGATTCATGAGTCTTGGCGGGAGAATTCAAACTTGGCCTAGCTCGACAAGGGACAAACCGACATCAAATCCGTTCAAACAACTTGTAAGGGTTCCTTTTGCAAACTTGGTCGATGTACCTGACATATTTCACACTTTTCAATTATTTGCGAAATATGGTTCGACATCCCTGGCCAAAAGAACAAACTACGGGCTCTTGCTCGGGTACGTGTAGTTCCTTGGTGGGATAAGTGGAGCAATCTCAATATCTCTTTACGAGCTCCACTGGGGACAAATAATCTATGTCCGTCCAAAATGATAATATCATCCTGAACAGATAATCGATCCCATTCTTGAATTATCAACCGAGCAGGATGAGACGCGGGCATCTTTCTGGGATTTTTCCCACTTTTCAAAGTTTGAAGAATCTGGACATAAGAATCGTCTTCTTTGGCTTGCCGTTTCATGGATTCAAATGCCTCATCCAAATTTTCATCATTTTGGCCCACATCTCCAGTTGAATTCAGATGATGACAAAATATACTACGGACATCAATATTTTCTTCCTCTTCGTCATCGCCACCCTCCTCCAGGTTTTGTGTTGGCGAGCGACTCAATGCGTCCGCTATAAAATGCTCTTTTCCTTTCTTCCATTCCAATGTGAAAACGAACGAGCTGAGTTTTTCTTTCATACGTTGGATTCTGCGGTTATCGATCACATCCAATGAATACTTATTCACTATTGGCAATAAGGGCTTATGATCTGTCACTACAGTGAAGTGTGGCATCCCCACTAAGTACACACGACACTTCTGTATAGCCCATTTGATAGCCAAAAACTCCAACTCACTTCATACAGCATATCTGCTTTCCGAATCAGATATGAATCTCGAACCACAAGAAACCATCTTCCACCTGGGATTGTTCACATCCCCATGATTTTGCAACAAAGCATACCCAAGACCTTTTAGGAGAGCTGCATCCGTGTGAAGTTGCGTTTCGAGGTTCCTATCAAAGTGAGCCAACACCGCTGGTGATAAAAGAACCTGTTTAGTTTCCTCGAAGGATTTCTGATGTTCTTCTTGCCACAAAAACATATTTTTTGATGAAAGCAGTTCTCTCATTCCAACCGAAGCACGAGCATATTCAGGCGTGAACATGGCTAACTGGTTGGCTAGACCAAAGAAGCTTCTTAACTCTTTGATGTTCGTGGGCTGCGGAAATTCAGAGAGAGCTTAAAGTTTGTCTTCATCAGGTCGAACTCCATCCCTCCCAATTCGAAGTCCAACAAATTTGACTTCCTCAGCAATAACAAACTTTTTGGGAGCCAAAGTAAATTTGTTGATGCGACATTTGTTTAATACTAGCCGCAAAGTCTTCTCAAGATCTTCTAAGGATTTCCCGTAACATATTATGTCATCCACAACCTTCATCATGTTGGGTATGCCGGCAAGAATTCGATCCCCTCGTAGGCAAAATTCGTCGCCTGAACTGCATAAACCCATGGGTGCTCTCTTGAATCGTTTTCGACCATACGGGGTCAAGAACGTAGTTAATTTTTTGCTGTCTTCATCCAATTCAACTTGCCAATATCCTTTTGTTGCGTCAAGTTTCGCAAACCATTTGGCATTGGACGGTATAGACGTAGTCACGTCTGAGACAGAAGGAAAAGGATGAACTGGCCGATCAATGCACTTATTCAACTCAGTGTAATCCACGACGAACCTTACCCCCCCAGAAGGTTTCTCCAGGACTAAAAACGGCGAGACCCATTCTGTCGGCTCATCAGCATCCTCCATAATATCCGTTTGTAGCATAAACTCCAATTCTTTCTTCGAATCCTCACGCAAATGGTATGGAATTGGAATTACTTTTGTGGTATGAACGGGTTTTATATCCACAGATTTCTTCAGATGAATCTTCATAGGGGGGCCAACCATAGGCTCAAAAGAAGTGGAATCAAACACATCATGAAAATCCTTCAACAAAGCCTGTCGTAGGACATCTGGATTCTCACTAACGATCGTAGAAGCAAAAGTGATGGATTTCTTTTGTTCAAATCTTTTAACGGGCTCCATTCCCAGTTTCTTTGCATCTTCGAGGGAATAGGGAAAACACCAGGCTATCATGTTTAAATCAACAAGATTGTGCCATCCCAAAAACACGTCCGTAACGTCGGGGGAAACATATGCAGTCACTCGAGCTACATGGTTCAACCACTTGACATTCAGATTGACCGCTCCATAACAACGCAATTTCGATCGATTTGCAGCCAAAATGTTTCGTTTTTGAGATTTGTCGACTCGAATTCCAGCCCTTTTTACGACATTTAGTGGCACAATCGCTTCTGTCGCTCCAGTATCTGGCAGTACATCGATATCAAAAGGAATCCCATTTTCCCCTGATATTTGTACTTTTGCCATCGGCGTGTTCTTTCCACCATGATCCTTGGTTACTTTTACAAACACCGTATTTGTCGTTATCTGCTCACTTTTTTCATTGGGTTTTTTGTTTCGACATACAGATCCAAAATGACCGATCTTGCCACACGACTTACATTCACGGTCCTTTGCGGGGCAATGTTGATTCTCTTTATGAGCAAAATAATTGCACTTTGGACACCGACCATTCTGGGAACCTTGCCTATTTCTTGATTTCGATCTCGATTGTCTGTCTCTTATTCCACGGTTGAAATTTCCCGTCTTGGACCTATCGGTTCTCATCCCTTGTACCTTTGCATCGGTTTGCAAGGCTCGTTGGTTTACACCTCCTGCTTCATAATTGAGACATTTCTTTTTTATTTCTTCAAGGGTAGGATTTTCCATCTGCAGCACCAAAAGTTGTAACTCTTGATCTTTGATTGCAAGCACAATTCGGGAAGCCAATTGATCTTCGTAAGAAATTCCATCGAGCTCTGCTACACTCCCTAGTAGTTTCAATCGGACGAAAAAGTCACTAAACGGTTCACCTTGTTTTTGAGAGCACGAATGGAAATCGAATCGTCTTCGAAACAAACTGACCGAATCTCGGAAGTGTTTTTCTAGTTTGTTTAAAACGTCTGGCACTGGTAAATCTTCTGTTACTTCCAGAAATTGATCTATAAGATTCAGAGTATCCGTTGCCAAACATCCTCGAAGGTAAGCTCGTTGGTCACTCAAGCTGAACGCATCCATCTTGTTCGATGAAGCAAAATCCTCAAACTTCTTTCTCCATACTTTGAAGTCATTGAGTGACGTTTCAGCGACCAATGGTTCGGGTTTCAAAGATAGATTGATCCTTGGTGGTGCATTTTGAATAATTCTCGAAGGATTCGCCCGCAAGTACTCAAAATCACCTTGTATCCGCCATATGTTTCTTCTTTGGGCACTGACATTACTCATCATCTCCATCATCCGAACGAAATGTTCCTCCTTGGCTTGATCTTCAGGATCCAACTGTTCTAGTTCATGGCAATGGCTCACAGCTTTTGAATATCGTTCCAAAACGTCTTCAGTACGTTGGAGTTGACCATTTAAAGACGCAATATGTCCATTCGTAACACTCCCACGTTGAACCTGATCAATTTCATCATCTAAATCTTCCACTGCTTGGCGGACAGTGTGGCAATATTGTCCACGGGACCTACGAGCCGATGAAATTTGAGATTGAGACATTTTCTGCACTTTTGCCTCTTCTGCCATTTTTGTCAAAAAACCCTGCCAACTGCGCCATGTTGAATCAGGTATCCGGTTTATTTCAGAATGCCTCAAGATATGAGGTTACTAAAAGGAGCAATGCTCAAGAGCGAGAAGAGGAGCAAGCACAATACATGAAATGCAATATCCCAACAACCTTGATAAGAAGTAGATTAGAATATGGCTTTGAATACTTCGGTCACTCCTCAGCAATTAAAAAACTTGAAATCATCCAAAAAAGCGCAATCCGATGGATTGTGGGTGCTTGGAGGAGAGCTCATACTGGAGACATTTTTAAGAAGCTTAACTTGCTTGGCGCTTAGGACTTAGTTAAAGTGCATCAGCTAGAATATATGCTAGCAAGCTTTAAGAACATGCATCCTTCAATAGTAAATAAAGCCACCCACAAAATTAGAAGGGGGAAAATTCTTCAGTTTACCCAACCACTCTACAAACTGTCATGGTACCAAAACTTGCCAACCTTCCAATTTCCTGAAGCGTGGAACGACTTTAACTCAAACGTAAAAAACCTCTCTTACACATGCACCGACTCGATAAAGCAATGGACTGAACGGTTGCCGAAAACAATAACCTCTCAATATGCAACCTTATGCACTAGAAAAGAATGCTTTTCCTGTGAGCGTCGTACGAGTTAAATAATGTTGTTTATTGCGACAATTTATATCATTGGACAATGTGTTTATGTAATTAAAAGTAATTTTAAGTGTTAAACAAATGTCTTGGTGCTTGTGTGCCTGGGGTCACACAAATCCTGGGGTCTTACATCAACCGAAAGCAAAAGTGATCTTGGTGTCACACGTGCTCTCAAACTATCCCTTGGGTCCAACGAATGATGAGCGAACCAATCTCAGACTGACCAAGAACGATTCTGGATATTCATGGTCTGATATAACACTATATTTTAAAAACAAATTCCCTTGAAAACAAGCCTTATGGCTTAAGGGTTTTTGAGGACTTGATTTTATTATTTTAACTACACCAACCACAAATTGAGCCCGAAATACATACATTCATACATACAAAAGGGTGTGAAAGCTTTTCAAGTCTTGTTCGGCTTCTGGTCTTCATAAAAGCGTGATTGCTGGCACGATTAGTCTTTCATGTTCAAAACGGAGCTTTGTTTTAATAGCATGTTGCCTACCTTAATTTGTATTTACAATTGGGAGTTAGTTTCTCACTCCCAAAGTGGTCCACAAGTGGTGAAAAGTGTTTGTTGGTATTTGCAGGCATGTATTCTTTTGATAAAAATTTTCAAAATAATTCCCAAGCTCGTATCAACTACAGTTCTATATAGAATGTATACAGTACTAAATGTATCCAGAACTGTAGTGTCAACGTGTTTTCTTAACATCAATAAATTTCGTGACAAGTTTGAGCCACCGGTGGACCATGAGTTCAAGGGACAAAGCCCTTTGAAATTTGAACTAATGGGAACAACACCACATCAAATTGAGGCTAGTGTGAGTCAAAGTCCGCAATTAATTTCTCATAGACGACGCCCACCAAGTAATGCCTGGATGAGCCTTTATTTCGGTCCCACCTACTTTAAATAAAATGTGAAATTCCTTTCTTTCTTTCTTTCTTTCTTTCTTTCTTTCTTTCTTTCTTTCTTTCTTTCTTTCTTTCTTTCTTTCTTTCTTTCTTTCTTTCTTTCTTTCTTTCTTTCTTTCTTTCTTTCTTTCTTTCTTTCTTTTGCCATTTTGGTTTTTAGGGTCAATAAAACTGACCACAACTAAACTTTTTAACATTCAATAGACCTTATCTGCCATGAAATATGGCAGCACTGCCAACTTGAAATTCATTTTTAGAACTTTCGATGAAACTCGAAATCGAACTTGTTTGAGTGTTGTCAAATTGGTCCCTGTTTAGGCCTTTTCAAAAAGGTCAAAACAACCTTGTCTTTTTTTACAGCGATAAACTGCCAAGTCAAAACTGGCAGCACTCCTGGTTCGAAACACATCACTAGTGATAAGTACCTTGATAGTACAGAACGGGTCTGCATAGAGCATGCTCAAGCTTTCATTCTCCCTAATGTGGCAGCCGTGTGTAAAAACTTTCTTTGTCATCGCTCTTGGTGTAGGGTTTCTGGTTTACGTTTGGGATGCGACAAACAAATTCCTGGATGGAGAAACGTCTTTGACGAGTACCATTATCAAACTAAATCGCGCTAAACTACCAATGATAACATTTTGCCCTGGACTGAGAGTGGATCAATTGCAATTCGGAAATGGATCGTCGATCGGACCAGAAGAGCTCTTGACTTATTTTGATGTCTACGATTTAAGTAATTATGCCGACACTCAAGCTTTATACTTTATTTCAACTATTTTTGTTTCAGATGAGACAAGTGAAGAGGAAATCTCCAATTGGTGGAACAGAATCAATTATGCCTACGAAGATATTTTTATGGGAGTGAGCTTGGGACACAACACAAAACTTTTGTCTAAAAGCGAATTAGTTTCAAAGAATTCAAATATTACCTTGGTCGAAATTAACACCAGTTTTGGCCGTTGCTTTTCTTTTGAGATTATTCCACTTCTGCCAACAAATAATTTGTTGAAATTTCAGTTGAATCTGACTCAAATGGACGTTTTATGGTTTTATGTCCATGACAAGCATGAAAAACTGGGTTTCTATTTCAACATCTGGTTTCAGTAAGTGCATAAGTGCTAGTGTCCATTTTTTTGTGAGACGACGGACGTGCGCAAACTGTAATTGTAATTTTTTAACTGAAAAGTGCATTTACTTTACCCCATAAAGATACTTGATTGGTCTGATATTAAATGATACTTGGTTTTGAGAATTGTTAGAATCTCATCTTTTTATTTTTGTCTGATATTTTCTATCATTTTTTAAGTTTAGTGTCGTTGGTCACCAATCTCATTTGATAATTTGACAAAGAAATACTGTTGACTAATATGAAGACTAGAGAGACTCATTGAAGGCTGTTTTTAGGGATGTGCATTACATGAAGATCAACAAAGGAATGATTCATGATTTTCCCATCACAATGAAAGAGACCACTTACATGAGCTCCAAGGACTTTCCGTGTTTGATCAACTCTGAATTGTCTCAGTCCCAATGCTTATTACAACAAGCTCAGAAAAACTTTAAAACTCTTGGAACACAATGCAAGACGGGTAAATACTCACATAAAAATTTTCTAACTCGAAAAACTAACCCAAATAAAGAATTTTTCAGTTTGTTCAATCCCACAAAGTCATCTTGTTCATGATGAGAATTCGTCCAATATATCTATGTGCACCTCAAAACTGGATTCTGAATGCACTAAAAAGTTCTTACAACATGAAGTTATCGAACGAATATCTACATTTGAAGACATCTGTCCTGAAGATTGCACCATCAAACATTATGAAATTAAGGAGAGGCAAGATCTTGTAATATCCAAGCCCTCCAATATTTCGCAAGCGTATTTCTTTTGGAAATCCACGAAATTTGCCCAGGAAAAGGAATACCACATTTATGGTTTCGCCTCAATTTTGGGAAGTGTGGGCGGCAGTTTGGGTCTCTTTTTGGGGTTTTCATGCCGGGGATTTCTTAATCAGACCCTTGACCTCTTATTCAATCGTTACCTAAAGTAGGGGCAAAAATAATGACAAATTGTTTCATCATTAATCAACCTTGCTGTAAAATAGATTAAAAAATACAATCCTAAATGAATTGAGCAGACCAATGAATTGTATGTGAAGAGATACCAATGGGATGATTTGCTGTATATTCTGTGCAGAAGAGAAAACTGCGTGTCTTGATGAAAAAAACTGAAACGGCTAAAACTTTTTCAATTTTCATTTAATTTTATTCAAACTTTTAGGGAGGTTCAATAACAAGTTACAATTAATTAATCTTCAATATGGCCGCCATCAACCGCAATTGCGTCCTCTAAACGGCCGCGGAAAGATTGCAGGTCTTCAAGATGGTCTCCATTTACATGGCGTTCCACTCGGCCTCGACGGCAGCCTTCGGGGCGTCGATATTTCGGTGAGGCCCAAGCTCTTGTCTCAAGAACCCTTCAAAATGAAAAGTTCACGCGATTGAGATCAGGCGACAAAGGGGGGCCAATGGTTCTTAGGCCGGAACGAGGGCAAGTTCGAGTACGGCTACTCCTGCACAATCTTGGCCGTGTGGCAAAGGGCGCCTGCCTGCTGCCACATGTAGTTGTCGTCTGGTAGGTGACGTCAAGCCAGGGCTTCACCTTGGTCTGGAGCACCTACAAGTACTCCTTGGCGCCCATTCTCCTGCCTTTTGGGAACCAGATTGGTGCCATCTTCCTCCCGATGAATCCGATCGGATTCGGATTCATGCGGATTGACGCAAAAATATTCGGATTCGGATTCGTTTGGATTTCAGCGCGAATTTTCGGACCCGGATTCGTTTGGATTTGTCAAAGCATTTCGGATTCGGATTCGGACTTGCGAAACATAGTTTTTCGGATCCGACATAATCCGAAAATAATCCGAAATTTTTAGTTCATTTTTTCGAAATTTCAACTCTCAAGATTTCCATTTTGTAACATTTTTTTCTTGATTTTATAATGTAATTTCCACACCTTCAGCTAGGGATTTTTTTATTACTCTGCAATTTATTTAATTTTTTCATGCTTTATCAAATATACACATATTTTGGGGGTCTCCTCCCTTGACAAGGGCAACACCTTTCCCATCTTCCAAGCGGGGTCTATCCTGATGTAAGTGAAATGGTGACTAGCCGTGCTAAGGGGCCAGCAATTTCGTGCTTAATGTTTTTGAGAACAGCATTCGAAATCCCATCAGTGCCATGGCTATGCTTATCAGGGAGATGGCTGATCACTTTTAGGACTTCTGATCTTGTTACTATCTTAAAGTAATATTGTCTCTTTGGAGGTGGAATGTTGTTCAGAAATGTTGCAAAGGGGTCGATTTTATTCGGTGGTTGTACATTTTGATTTGAGCTTGTCCCTATGGACGCAAGTTTTCATTAAATGCGTTTGCTATAGCTGCAGTGTCTTTTATAACTTGGTTCCCGACCTCCAATTGCGATGACGTACCGTTTGGTTTGGAGTCATAGCCCAGAAGGGATTTTGTTCCCTTCCAGATTTTGTTGAAATTTCCACGGTTCGTTTCATAATAATCAAGCCAATAATTTTCTTTTGCAGACTTGATCAATTAGTTGTAAATCTTCCTATATGATGTATAACGGTCATGATTTTCTTTGGTTGGTGCTTTCTGGTAGTTTATGTACAGTTTTAGCTTGTGGTTTCGAGATTTCAGCAAACCCTTGGTCATCCATTGATTTATTTTGCAATTATTTCCGCTTGGTTTGTTTTGTTGGAGTGGGCATGCCTCAAGAAAAGCTGTGTCTAATTTAAGCGTAAACTCATCAAAGACCGCCTGGGGGTCACTTTCCAACAGAACCCAGCTAATGTTGTTCAGTGCCTGACGTAATGCCTCCATGTTTTTGGAACCAGTCGCACGGCTCTTCTGTGCTTTAAACCCTTTATCATCTCCCACGCCCTTTGATAAGATTGGTGTACTAATAGAGACAAACGGGCAGAGGTGGTCACTTATGTCACTCAACAGTATGCCGCACTTGTTTATTTTTTTACAATGGATGAGTGTAATCGAACGAATTCAGCTGTGGATTCTGGGGCCAAAATGACTAGGGATGGGTCAGAACTAGGTTCTGACATTTCAAAGCTTTAGTTTGCTACGTGAGGAATAAATTGTTACTTGAATTGATTGTCAAAATGAAGAAAACGAGTTGGGCTAACGAATTTTGATTAAATTTTATGGAGGATGAGTCTCGACTCTGGCGCATCCATAGCCATTTTGGCCCCAGAATCCCCAGCTGAATTCGTTCGATTACACTCATCCATTGCTGAAGATGTTGTCAACTTGAGTTGATGATGTCATAATAATTTTAGTCGGTTTGGAAATAAAAGGAGTTAGTCGATGACCAATCATTAAATCATTCAACTGTGTGGTTCTCGAGTTAGATTTTAGGAAGTTTGTGTTAAAATCTCCGCACAACACCACCGGTTTCGAATTGCATCGAGAGAGTAATGTATCTAGATCTCTAACAACATTGTGTATGTTTGCAATTGCGTTAGGTGGAAAATACCCTGATAGTATATCCAGGCAGTATTTTGTTTTGGCTTTAGTTTACGACTGATGTATGTGCTTTTTTTAGTTTTCTACAATGTTGCTGTAAACTATATTTCCAAAATTTTGATGGTTAAGGAATTGTGAAAAACGAGATGAGGAAGTTGATTTGTGGTTCGAATAACTTAATGAGTAAAGATGTATGCAAACCGTTTCGTTTTACATGTCTAAGAAATTCCAACAATATTAATCCTTTCAATGTGCGCTCAATATAAGGATGTTTATGGCGAATAGCATGTGCGTAACTGGGGTGGAGTGTCATTTTTTGTTACAAATCTATAATTTCAAAACGAATAAATCAATTTCAAGAATATTTCGCCCGCAAACAAATGAAGGTATTTTCTTTCATTGGTATCGTATTAGTACAATTTAATCCTAATCGTACGGTAGTGCCAAGAGTCATTGGGATGGATTTGGACCATAAAAGGGAACAACCTGTGAAATAACCTTAGGGTTATTTCAATACAAGTGAAACGGCAGAGCGGGGGGGCGGATTTTTAATACCGCTACAAGGAATGGGATTCCCTGTAGAGAGAGTTAATGACTAATATAGTTTATAAAATTACCCTGTATATGAAATTTGATATACCAATGAGTTACTGTTGGCAGATCTGTACAACCCTTGAATAGTGGGTTGGTCAGGAATAGTATTCAAAAATTTGTCCAATCCTGCCTTAAATGCTGTTAGAGGATCAGCTCATACATATTCCCGACGAAGACTAATGGGTAACAAATTGAATAATGAAGGAGCCCGATAAACAAAAGAGGAGCACTTCATTGTTCGAACTAGCCTTGATTCCTTAGGATTTGGAGGTGCTCTCACGGCGCACGTAAAACCTCTACGATCGCTACAACTGATCTCAAAGCCTGGGTTAGGACAGAGCCCATGAATGCTCTTGAAAACGTACAGTCTCAGATACCTTTCATACCTTCTCTGAGTACTGTACAGCCCTAATTTCTGGAGCCTCTCCCAATACGAGAACTCTCTCATTCCTGTGATGCTCCTTGTAAAACATCTTTGGACCAGCTCGACCTTTTGCAAACCTACTGAACTCATTGAAACCCAAATGGGTGAGGCATATTCAAGATGCGGCTGAACAATCGACTTGTTCAGAGTTAGCATCGTAATACTATCTCTGGACTTGAAAGTGCGATAGATCCAGCCACATGTTTGAAATGCCTTCCCCACTTTCAACTGGATATGCTCATCAAACTTTCCATCATCTTGGATTACAACTCCTAAATCCCTCATGGACGATACCTGCTCAATATCGCAAACTACATTGTCTTTGAGTGGAACATCTAATTTTGACGTTCCACACGTCATTGTGCGGAATTTCATCCCGTTCAATGCCGTATTACTCTGACCAACCCAAGAGTAGACTTTCTCCAAGCTCTCAACTGAACATTTTGAGTCCTGACCATTCCTTCCACAAACTAATTTTGTGTTTCAGCATATGAAGAAATACTGGCTTTTGTTCTTATCTTCTGGAGAGGAGCAATAAAGAGAATAAACAAGAGCGGACCTAAAATTGAACCTTGTGGAACACCTGACTTGACATCATACATGCCGCTAAAAGATCCTTCAACTTTAACTATCTGCAAAAGTCTGAAATTTTACACTTGAAGATAGTTTTCTGGAAAAAATGAAAAAAGGCTGAATTTTCTGACAAACATGCTCTTGTCAAATACGCCTAATAATTGCAACTTCACGGTCTATTTCATTCATATTGATCGATAGACTAATGGAAGGTGATGCGAAAAGGTTTGTTTTTGTACATTGGAAGTCGATAGTCCTTCAAACCAAAATCCATAACTCAGATTTTGATACAAAGTCCAATGGATTCGAATTTGGCGAGACAATCCTAATTCTGAAAGCTCCCTGGCCAATTTAAGTACAGGACTTCATTCAATTCTCATCCCTACAAGGTCTCGAGTCGTATTTCCTGAGTCGGCGTTCTTAAGACCCATATATATTCTCGACGATTTTGGGGGCCTTTGTTTTCTCATGATTACGGACAGTAACTTCAGTAGAATAAACTTTTTCGTCTTTTTCATCTTAATTCGTCCCAAAAATTGTTCGTCTTTTTTCGTCTAATAGGACACAATTTGATATTTTTCTTGGATTTTAAGCTCCTTAACCAGTTTTTTTTTTCAAATCAACAAACACCTTTGAAAAAGTTTAATCCAAAATTTGGGCCAAAGTAGTAGTTTGCTAGTTTGTTGCGTTTTTACTCAAACAAAATATGATTTTTTATCGTCCATTGGGGACTTGTCTTTTCAGTTTTATGGGGCATTTTATTCGTCTTTTTTCGTCCAATCGGGGAATTTTATTCGTCTTTTCAGTCTTCTGGGGTATTTTATTCGTCTTTTCAGTCTTCTGGGGTATTTTATTCGTCTTTTCAGTCTTCTGGGGTATTTTATTCGTCTTTTCAGTCTTCTGGGGTATTTTATTCGTCTTTTTTCGTCCATTCGGGGAATTTCATTCGTCTTTTTCGGTCTAGTTTGACAGTTTTATTTGTCGAAACTTCCTGTCTCTACTTATGGTTAATGTTTGGTCAAAATTGTTCGACAATCTGCGTCGGCTTCTTTTCCAGTACTTGATTAGCCCTTCAACGAGCTAGAATGGCCGAGAATGATACATGAGCCAAGGATCAGTAAACACCTGGATGCCTCGGCTACCGGCAAAAACCATTTTTCGAATTCTGTGTTAGACGGAGAAAAACCTTATCAAACTAAGTGTTTGATTGATAATGCAAAGCTCGCATGCTTAATTTCAACTTGATCAACTGAAATTTGTGGCAGTTAGAGTAATTTGAAGCGTAAAGCATAGTGCGCTCTTCCGACCGAACATTTGCACCTACAGTCGTCCAAAAGGACGATTGTAGGGTCAATTTTTCTCTCGTTTCTGCGCGTATGTATTGCCCCTGTAGCAAATTTGGAAACCTTGTTTCTCGTGGACGGAGTAATGTACCATGCTGAAATTCAGCAAACGACATCCTTATATGATTGTTTAATCATTCTTGTCAAAACAAAGTCATTTACTTGAATGGAATCCGATTTTTAAAAAAATCCACAGCTTAACGCCTGAGCGGAGGAGGCTTCCATGTCTTACGATTTCCTTGCATGAGCGGCAGAAACATTTGTTTCACCATGAACCACGGAACTGAGAGAAATCCTTGGTTTCACTAACATAAAAAATCATTAACATCCCACTGGTTTGTCGGTGTCTCGAATTTCTACAAACCCTGTATCACTTACTTGAAATTTCCGACATGGCCCCTATTTTTTGGTTTAAATTTTCTTCGACTTTTCTACAAAAACACGTCTTTTTGCCCCTGTAATCCTTGTTAACAATTTACGTTCGCTTGTAATAAACTAAGTATGAGAACCAAATCAAACATTGGTCAATTACATAGATAATTATCAAAAATGCAAGGCATTAACATTGAGAAAATTAAACCAAGTTGAATCATGTTGTAGACAGGGCACATTTCTGTGAAAATTTTGTTTTCACTCTTTTACACTCACCCTTACAATGCAAAAATATTGTTTGCAGAAAGATCAATCCTTAAGTGGGTTGTCAACTGATAATACGATTATATCTTTCCACGAGTGCTTGCAGGTATCAAAACGGTTTTGACGTGAATTGCCAAAATTGAAGAAAATTATGAGACCCCCAAAAACACCATAATTGACCCCAAAACCACTTTAACATTAGCAGTGAAGCTTGCGTGCTGATTCCTTCAATAAAAAATTCAATTGGCGCAATTCAATGATTCCAGGTTTTAATGGTTCATTTACGAATTTTAGCTGTGATTTTATTTTCTGTCAGGATCAGAGAGTCTTGCTTCCCATCAAGCTTGAAACTAACGCCAGCCCAACCAGTAGCCCTTTGCCTATCGATAATCTTGAATACGAGTTGAGTGAGGAACTGAAGGTTCGTTCTAGAATCTATTTAAGCCGAAATTTAGCTAAGACTTGAGAAAATCATGGACCATAGAAATTGAATGCAAATGAGATTTAAGAAATAAAAAGAAAAACCGAGGTCAGGCATACTATCTTCCGAGCACTCTTCCCAATGCAAGAGATTAGGCTCGCACTTGGCAATTATTCAAAGTGATCGATTCAAATGGCACTTAGGGTTGGTTATTCTTTTGTTCTTCGACCACGCTTCTTTTCCTCTTCAATCTTGTGCGAAATGAGATTGGCTTATTAAAGCGTTGTCATCTAGCCACGAACACGTGCACTGACTGCAGTTCAAAGAAAAGTGGAAAGATCTCATTTTCTAGGAGTGCTTGCCAAAGGATGACCCCAGGATGGATGTTGTTGATGATGGATGATATATATTCTTAGACGATGATGGTGTTGATTTATGCATTGAGTGCACTTTGTAACGATTTGTTTCTACTATTCTTTCGAAGAGGCACTTGACACTAAGATGGTTTATCCGATGAAGAAGGTTTACTGGATGATGAAGAGGACGATAAGGAGGAAGAAGTAAGAGCAGATGATGAACAGGGCGTGTCATTCCCGTTCTCATTGACCGAGGTCTGTTTCTGTTTCAAAGAGTCCAGATATTCTTGTTGCGATGCAGCCAAAACCTGGGTTAATACGTCAGTCTCCGACCAATCTTCCAGTCCTGAAATTAAAGTGAATCGTTGAAAAGTTAGGATAGACAAAAGGCGGCGGATGAAAACAAACGCTAGTTACCGAACATATTAGGTGGCAACCCGCTAAGAAAGCTGGCCGTTTCGAAAAGTTGGAACCCGTCATAGTCACGTCCGACATTGTTTGCGTTGGAAGAAGAAGCTTCTTCTGAGGACTCATTCGAGTTCAGCGATCCATTGGAAGTGGAACCCGGACATTGGCCATAAGTTGTCTGACTAGATTGGGACGAAGTGCAAGGCAATGGACTTTCACATTGGGTGGAGCAACCCGCCCTGGGAGAGTTCTGAAATGGTAGCAAAATAAGTAATTATTGTAAAGCATACCTTGTAAGATTAAATGATAACTTCGAACAAGTTGGTCTAACAACAAAATTTGTTAAAAAAACACCTGCTCACAAGTGATAATTCGTTATTTCGATTTTTTGCATAATTTTTTGCATAATTTAACGAATTAAGGACTCAGTTTACCTTTAATCTGGATACCCCCACGTAGTTGATTCAAGAACGACAAGTGAAATGATAGGAACAGCGGAAAACATTAACTCACAAAAACCATGATAATTCTGTTTTAGTCGCCATTTAACAAATCACGCAAACTATTCAAATTTCTCATCGAAAATCTTGATGCAAATATTCGAGTGAGCAACATGTTTGTGTATGTATGCACAAGAACATTTGACCCTCTGAAATTTGTTCCTTTAAACTCCTACCTTCTTGAAAAATAAATTCGCACTATCCGTTAACCAAGGGCCCTCATTTTGCAATGACTGCTTGTCAGAAATGTTTCTTTGTTCATAAATACAAAATTTGTCCTTATGCTCCATTGATTGATATTAAGTTTTGTATGGAAATCATTCAAAAAAGTGGTTCATACTTTGGGCCCCTGAAGAAAGGAACGTGACTTCAATTTTTAACTCAATTAAATGCCAAAGCGGAAATTCATGCATTTCTCAAACTTATGTACTTCGATTGAGCTAAAAATTGAAATACGTGGTCTACCCAGCGTATCCAGGCCTCACTTGCAAAAAAAACGCGTTTGCCTTGTTTTTCCTAGAATTCATAATTCTCATGACTAACCTCCCATTTCAAGAAATTTAGTGCTTCTTGCACGCATGAACCCATTAATAGTAAACAACTTATTGTTGACTTTAATTGACCAACAATCTACACAAATCTTACCGCAGCTGATGCTCCAGCCACAGCGGCATGAAGTAGGCTACTATGGTGCTTGGGCGATCCCATCTGTTTGCTACAAGAGGCTTTGGGCGAGGTCATGCCTTTGGGAGTGCGGAGATCCCCGGAAGTGACCGTGGACGAGGCGGAAGCGCTCTTGGAGCCATTGCGTCTTTCGTTGTCGCGCAGCCATTGCAAGTATGATTCTCGAGCCACTTGCTCCTCGATGGCCTCATTGGTGGCCTCCCAATCTAAAAAAGATAACGGTGTAAAAGTTAAAATGTGAAATCGAACTGAAAGACAGATTCGTTGAACTCACCCGTGGCTTTTAGTTTATCTTCCAACATGGTGTTTTCGACCAGATCGTTTTCGCTGGCCTTGCAAGCTTGTCCCAGGAGGTTCCGATCGGCCAATCCTGGCTGGAACCCGGGCAATCCCAAACCAATGCCAATGGTGGCTTGATGAGGATCCACAAGAGAGTTGTAATGACAAGCACGATGATAACAAAGTCGGATGGGAACGTTGATTTTCTCCGATTTTTGAAAGTTTTGGAAGATATTGATCGGTTCTGGAAGTCAAGTGTTTCAGCATGAGTTTTGAAAAATGTTACTTTGCAAGATTCCAGGCCACGATTGGCTTCTTACCCAGGCTGTAGCAATAAATATGAATTGGTCGATTGTACATCTCACTAAGAGCTTGAATCTCCAAATGGTTGCCGTGGACTTCGCTGTAGCGTTTGCGCTCCACGTAACTGTCGATGTCCTCAGTCATGTATTGTGAATAATAATCAGCATTTTGAGACTGGAAACAAGAGAATCTCGTAATGGGCGTGATCTTATATCAAACTGCTCAAAACATCAAACTTACTATATAATCCATACAATGGTCACGAACGCAGGCATGCATCTCCTGGTCCCCATAAACTTGATCAGCCACCGATCGGAACAAACAATTCCCATCTTCCACCATATACTTGATAATATAGCCTTGTTTCTTGACCACCCGCTCAAATCTGCGATCCTTCTCAAGCCACTCCTCTTCACTCATATTCACGCCCAAATGGGAATACTCGTCCTCTGAATTATACCCGCCCTCCGGCTCATTTAGTTCGGGACAAGCCGGAGGACCACCCCGATTTATGGGCGGTGAAGGCAGGCCATTAGGGCGGGGCAAAGGCCCAACACTGCTTTTGTGTCGCTTGCCTCGATGGCGGCGTTTGACCGACACGGGCGGGTCATCATACGCCACGGCCGAAGAAGAGCGCTTCTCACCCGCTTGAAGCTTGACACTTTGGTTGACTGGACTGGACCAACGCGGAGAAGACGAGCCCGCACCTCCTGGAGACCAAGCCGTGGCCACGGCTGAAACCATTTGAGCAGCTGAAGCCACAGGCTGCAAGAACACAGAGTTATTCAGATTTGGCATTTAGGACTTTTGAAGATTGATTGCTTTGTGTCTGCTCCAAAATTTAAAAATATGATAATTTGATGGGGAATCAGCTGTAGAGTTGCGGTTGTTCTGAAATGTGAGAGGCACTTCCCCAATCTTAGCAGATGCTCGTTTAGACTACAAATTGAGAGCGATTCCGATATCGGACAGAAATTAGATTATGTCCGGCGTAGCTTTTGATCTCACCCGTCAATTGGCAACAATCTAGTGTTTTGTCAGTCCAGTGTTAGCTTGACGAAGCCTTAAACGAATCTAGTAGACTACAAAAACTACAAGGTTTAAAAAAATGATTTTTACACCATATTCACAAATTAATTGAAAGCCCCTGATTTGAAACAATCTGCACGAAACCCAACATTTTCGTCTTTCATATCACACATGAATGAACATTTTTCATAAGCCAGGCCACAGTCCGGCACCTCGTAGCCTGAAGGTTGTCTACATGGGGATATCGTCGTTTTAATAAGCATTAATTACTAACTCACTTTCGGAAATAACCTTAAAGTTATTCATTATAGTTTAATATTATATACTTTCTCAAAAACTCATTCAATGTTACGATCCTCGGAAAGGTTGATAAAGTAATTTGATAAATATCATTCTGCGACCCTACAAATAATATACCCCAGCAATACCACAAGCCACTAGGACCCAGCAAACCACGGTTGCCAATAAATCCCCCTCCTCTTTCGACATTTGCGCTCAAGCCTTAAGTTGTTTCATTGACATTGCGCTGTTTTCAAAATCTTCTTTTTTTTCTTAAAAGGCAGTTTTTTAAGAAAAATGATCAGCCAGGAACAACAAGCCGTCTTAACGCTTAAAAGGCATTCGATCAGCCAGAAAGCACGATAACAGTGCTCCACACTTTTGCCATCGAATCAAGCCTGAGGTACACCCAGAAATATCAACTGAAGTAATGCAATTATTGCAAAGTCGCAATCCAATCATTATTCAAAACGTACGTCAACATTTTTGCTAAAAGGTGACCGATAATAACGATATCCAACAAGCCCATCCACAAGATCGAGTCTAAACTCAACCCAGACGACATTAAATACGTCGAAGTCAATGTCTGATTTCATTCTAATCTTACACCGAATGTATTCATACTATTAAGAATTCATGTAAAGTTGTTGGGATTTACGCCCTTCAAACCCAATTCTATCGCATGCACGCCCGCGTTACTTTCATACGATTCCAAAGCGTGTCCAGATATTGAAATCCTAATTCAATATCCGATTTCTCTCTCTCTCTCTCTGAAGTTCTGAACCCTTTGAAACCGGCAATTAACATAATCGAATCTCACCGGATGGGCGTTATGGGCGTTGCGATCGACATTGCCCACCAATCCATTGGCTCCATCGGGGCTTTCGCTCACGCCCCCTCCACCCACACCCACATTACTGGGCGGCGGTCCTTCGCCACCCCGTACTACGGGTAGGGGCGGGGCGGGCCCGACCACGGGTCCACTTCCACCGCCTCCGCCGTTGTTTGAGTTAGTATTGCCATTGGCCGAGGAGCTTTTAGCCTTGGCCGGACCTAAAATCGTCATGATTGACGCGTTTAGGAGAGATTTGGGTGGGCTTGTTCAGCCGTGGGAAAACGAGAGGGGCGGGCTATGGGATGATAAAGGGGGCCACGAATACGGGAATGGCGCAGACGGAGACACGCCGAGAGTTGATGGGGATCGTGGGGAGGAAGAAGGTGGAGGGTGGCCTTTGGCTCGTTTCCTCACTTCCTCTCTCTCTCTTTTTTTTTCTTTTTCTCTCTCTCTCTGTAGCAGCCCGTTCAATCACGACGTTCCTCACTCACTCACTCACTCGCACACTCACTGAAATGAGTTTAGCTTTTCAATGACGTCTCGAAGACGAATGTGGAAGGTGACCAGCAGAGTTGGTGAATTAGCACCCGAGAACCGGATATTGGGCGATGAACTTGGCGATTTCAGTGATTTGGAGATTGAAAAACTGTAAACGTGAAGTTTGAGAATTAATAGAAAAACGCTTAGCTTTTAGCCTGGGGTAAAACTGACAACGTCTTAATTGTCACGAAATCTCCTATTACCAGAATTCTTGATGCTTTGGGGCATATCATTGGCGATGTCCTGGGAAGGATAAATATGTGCCCGGCTTACATTTTGCGATTCTGAAGTAACTTTAAATATACTACTTTATTGTGACCAATTTACCACCCAATTTATCTCGTGCTCTTAACGTGTGGCCCATTATTGATAAGGTCTCTTTTATAACCGATTGATCGCGTGACTTAATGTGCCGCGTGCTTGACGCGGATTTCTTTTTCCAATAAAACAATCAGTCACCTATTCATAAACTGAAAAAGGGAGACCTTGTAATAGAAATATTGAAATAAGATACATACAAAAACAACTTTCAAGGTTCAGTGTCGACATAATTTGTTATTCTCTGGGCATAGAAGAGGGGAGGGGGCTTTGAGCTCGGCTGGTCACGTCCATTCCAATGGGCCCTTTTTCCTGGGACAAAGCGTGGTTGGCTGGGGCAGGAACCTCTCACCACAGGACGCGAACTTCAGCTGACGCGTAGCCCAATGAGGCCCTTAAAACGGTGCGGCTCTGCAGTGAATTTGAACGAAATTGCCAAAAACCGATAGAAATAGGTGTTTGATAGCAAACATCGCTTCAGAACATTGTTGCAGCATTAGATAGCGCTCCTTTTCCTACCATTCATTTTTTTAATGCTGCTTTCTGTTCTCGGGAATTAGTCAAAACTGAGCTCCTTCAGACTAATATCTCGCACAAAATGGAGAATGGATCTCGAATAAATGCATATGTAACTTAAATATAATAATACCATCTTCAGACAACGATTTCAGTTATACTTCGATCAAGTGTCATGAAGATTGGGCGTCTTTTTAGAAAACTGTGGCCATGTTATTAACAATGAAACTCACAGCCACAGTATCCACACTCTTCCCCATAAAAACATCATTTTTAGTCAGCATTTTATCGTCTGAAATCCTTGAAATCCATTACATGCCAAATATCAACATTTTGATCAGCCAAACCGAGAGGAAGCACGAGATTAAACAATTTTTTGGTCAACTAATAGTTGAGTTGTTGATGATTCCCTCACACTGTTTATTCATGCAGAATGTAGTGAAGAACAGATCACTCTCATGGAGCACTGTATTCTTCGCTTTGATGGTGTTGTTTGGTACTTATAATCTGAAACCATTGGTATTTCAGGATAAGTTGAATAGGGTTGATAATGAGTGGTGAACGTGATTTACCCAAGAGTAGGTTGCATTTAATTATCTCTAAGAGACAGAAACACAAACTAGAATGATGTCTAGACAATTTGTTCACTGATTTAGCATAAAATATTGAATATTGAGTCCATAACACTTCCCTATCGTTCACTCCAGAGGGCCTCATTGGGCTCTCAAAAACAACAACAAACAGCTGTCTTCGCATCCTCTTCTGTAAGTATATCCATGGCTGGGGCAAATGTAGGCTGATCGGGCACGGCTGCTCAGCTGATAAAAATGACGGGAGAGTGAGTGGAAACCACACAAGGTGTCACGAACTCCTGCTCAGCTGGGCAAATACGTAGGGGACTGACTAGAGGGCTGACCAGATCCATAGAGCTCCTGAACGAGCAGAACAGTACAATAGCACGCAATTTCAGCCTCCTAAGTTTTTCAACAGAACGGGGCAAAACGAAAGATGAGGACTGACAGGAAAGGGGGTGTAGGGAGAGGAACTAGCCTTCCCTTGTGAATAAGTTGTAAGGAAAGAGTTGGTTACGGGCTGGAAGTATCTAGAATTTATAGCCGAGAGCGTTCCCTAGCGGTAAGACTCAACTGTGGGCGGAATGACTTTGCATCAACTGTACTGTAACAAAAACCATGTTGATGGAAAACCTTCCAAAAACTGAAATATTGTGTTATTTTTGCTTTAAAAAACACTCAGTTCATCAAACTTGTCATGATCTACCAATGTGAAGAGGTCAAGTTCAAAAACATTTGAGAGCATTCAGCCTGTCAAAATCAGAAATCTTCAAAATAATGTAGGCAGTTCTGCATTTGTCAATAGAAGAATTCATGAACACGCATTGTAGGAGAACTTTATCATTTTTACATTTTTTTGGAAACGGGGCTGTGGCCCCTACAATCCTTATTTATCTTTTAGTTCTAAACACAGATATTTTTTCCTTTGACTAGTAATTGGCCAAAAACATGTACATTCAATCTTCTCTCAAAATAACACATATCAAATTACTTGTCAGTGTCATGTGGACAGATTTAAAACTTGAGTGTTTCTTAGCCTTAGTTTTCATTTTTGAAAATCAACACTCACTTATTTTCTGCCAAAACAAAAGATTGGTTGATTGCTTTCTTACTTATTGGTTTGCTTGTTGTTTTGATAGTCTGGGTGCAGGGATGTTGAGAATCCTGGCCACCAAAGCCTAAGTGCTCTTGATATTCTTGCTCTGGACTAGAAGCACACTCATCTAAAGCTTTTGAGATGAAAAATAATTTCTGCCATTTTCTGCCACTTTTTCGCATGAATAAAAGCCATTTCTACCACCAATTTCTGCCACGTGGCAGAAAATGGCTTTTATTCATATGCCATCACTGGGTAGGATCCCTCTTTGGACTTTGTTCAATTCTTTGTATTAAGTTCAGGCTATGTAGATTTCTAGTCCAGAATTTTGCTGTTAAAAGAGTCTTCATATTCTTAAACATTCAAATTGTTTGACTGACAACAGTAATTTCTGTTGGTTTAAAAAGAATGACGGTTATCTCTTTCCATAATTTAATTTTTATTTTTTTCTGTTGAAGGTAGATGGCTTAGCGTAACTTGGAGTCTTCATCTTCTGTCAATGTCATGGCTAACTCTCTAAGCTAAGTTAGTCGTCTGAAGATGGAGATTAAAATTTATTCTTCTCCACTTGAGATAATGGAGTAAAAGGGATTGGGCTTGATTGGTGCGCTTGGGCTGGCAAAACTGGCACGACCTTATCCGTAAAAAAGCGTAAAAAAGATATTTATTGCAAATTTTGCTTCGAAATATTCCACTTTTTTTAGATAAAGGTGAGAATGCCAATGAAAACCTGAAAACGCATTACGTCAAATCAATGATATGTACGAGAATTTGCGTATAATATCCAATAAATTTGCCAAAAATAGTCCCCATTAGTTCAAATGGTTTTTTTCTGAAACTCAGTATGGTACCTTGAGGTTTTTAACTTTTTTTAATTCCACGCCTTGGCTTTGAAAAGGAGACGGGAAATTGTCGACATGTGATACAAAATATATCAAATTTTATGGAAAATAGGAGACAATTTTTGCGTTCGTTTTAATTTTCACAGTCTCTTCTGCCGGGTTTGGTCGTTGTTTTGAGCTGAATAAACTTAGGTTATTAAGCCTCTGCACTCCTCATAACCGCATTTCTTCAGATCTCCTTAGCCCAGTGTCTGAATTTCTTTCTGAAATCAGTTTTGGTTTTACGATTTTTAAGTATTCTGGTCACATCTGGCTTTAGAGTGACCAGCCTCATAACAAACTCTCCTCTTTATCAGCGTTGCCAAAAAATCTTCCATTTTGTTCATTAAATCCTAAGCACTCTTCTTTGTCTGTCTCTAAAAGACAGTTATTCCCATTTTACTGCCTTTTACCTTCTCATAAGCTACTTATCTACTTTCAAATGACCTCATCTTACTTTCAATTAATTTTTTTAAACTTTTTCTCCCATAACTCACCCTCTGGCCAGATTCATGTGTTTAGTATTGGCCAAACTGAAGTTTCTCGGAGACAACATTCCAGATTTTGACGAGGAACTTCTCTGAAAGAAAGAGAACTTCCAATAATTTGTCCAAATTGGCCGTGTGATGAATGGCAATGGAGAAAATGGCGGGCTCAACGGCTCGAGCGTCACTTCTTCATCATCGAATGCGGCGGCGGGTTTGCCTAAAATCCGAGAAATCCTTCGCCGTCAAAAACCCGATTCCGAGGTATATTCATATTGTAGTCCCTAATCTCGGGACTACAATATTTATACATCAATCATTCAGTTTTGAGCCGATAAATCTCAAAAAAAGACGATCTTTCTGAGGCATGATGCTTCTAAGAATGACCGCATGTGGCGCTGTTCACGGGGTTTTTTAAACGATAACGATCAAAGCTTGTGGGAAAGAAAAGGCATTCTATTTGAGTTCATTTTTAGGAAGACCTTTTGTATGTAGATATTTGTGGTACATGTTACATATAGCAAAAAATGGGGGAAATGAAGACATTAAAAATTACAGGGAAAGCGAAAATAAAAAAAAAATCTGTTAAAAATTCATCGTTCATGTAAATGTGTGTTAATGTTTCATTTTTTGTGAAAATTGTTTTGACCATAAACGTTACTAAGCTCGGTTATTATAGTCCGTTTGTACGCATTCCAAATCCTTAATAATGATTACTACAAAAAAGAAAAAAAAAAGAGACAAGAACTCATTAGAGCAAAAGAGAAAAAAAAATTACAGAAATTTGGGAAACAGGTTGAAAATCAAAAAACTTATCAAAATTGAACAAATCTTATTTGTTCGTTTTCTATCCTTAACCTTGACAACAGGGCCATTATTCGTGTTTTTTTTTCGAAGCATAAACGCCAGCCAACAGTTAACCCATTTCTTTGCAAGGGTCATGGTCACACATGAGCTTGAAGTTCATCGTTTTTTTGTTTTCTTTTAGGATGAAGACTCGCCGGACATTGACTTCGTCTACGCGGATTCTGATGGATTTGCCGCAGAAATGGCCGAGTTCTATTCGTACACGGAGAATCCGGAGATGAGCACCTGGGAGAAGGCCTTTGAGCAAGCCGTGGCTCAATTCAAGGGGCCCGACACGCCCACTTTGTGGAGGTGGGTTCGACTGATATAACAAAGACCTTACGGAACCCTCCCACTTCATAAGTTTTCATTGCCCGTTTCAGAGACTTGAGTGAGGCCGATCAAATCCAACTGATCCAATCGATCTTGGCACAAACCGAATTAGCCGATTCTCGTGAAAGATTGGAGGCCATGAGGGCCATCTTATACATAGCTCAAGGTAGATCTTTGTTCATTTATGATTGTACTGTTGTTGCCTCATGTTCTGACCGCCTTTGCAGGCTGTTGGATGGAGTGTCAATCGGATTCGGAATGTTTGGACACGATCCGAACCAATGTCGTCTTGCTATATCGTCTGGGTGTCTGGACCACGTTTATAGAGTTGTTGAACCTTGAGATTGAGTACGTGTAAACAAGTCAGAATCGAATTGAGTCAAATTAAAACAGTTGCTTTTATTATGAACAGAAATTCTCAAGCGGCTCAGAAGGCCTCGCGGAAATTGGCTGTCAGTTTGGTCGATTCAACGGAACTCAGGATCATCTTGGGAGTGTTGTATGTCATGATAGAAGTTTTACGCGATCACCCGGATCCATCTCTGAAAGAAAATTTCAAGGCCGAACTCAGTAAGTCCTGTGAATTGGATAACCGTCGTACCATTACAATCAATCAAGTTTTTTTCCCAGATTTACCCATGGACGACGATCTCTTCGCAATTCGACTCTTGACCATGGTGACCCGATTCTGTTCGGGCACAGCTCCACATTTCCCTATGAAGAAGGTGCTTTTATTGCTATGGAAAGTGCTCCTCACCTCTTTAGGTGGAATGGATGTATTGCGAGAGTTAAAAGACACTTATCGGAAGAGTGCTGGGCTAAAACCGATCACCGAAGACACATTGACAGTGTCAAGACATATGAGAGCCGCTTCGCCGCCTGCCAATGCAGCTGAACTTATCGAAGCCACCAATAACCGTCGTACTAATCGTCCAGGTAGAAATTGTTTTGCATCATCGGATTCACAGATGCCTTAAAATGTTGGATAACATAGGTATCAAGCGCAGTATGATGACGAAACAGAGCTCATTAGACGATATGGGATTGGAAATCGTGCAGGAACTCGAAGATGACTTTGAAGATGCCACCGAATCATCAACCCTAGAAACAGGCTTTGGTCGGGATAGTCCTCGACCTGGCGTTCAAATGATGGAGCCAGGTAGTTTTGATCTTTAAATGAGTGGTGTTAGTATCGATTTTACAGAATTTTGATTGATTGTTGTGTGTCAGAAGAACCTCCCCGTAGTTTGCCTTGGACGCCAAAGGTCCGCCAAAAGGATATGGATCAGTTCTTTGACTATACCCGTATGAAGTTTGTGGGCTTTACACTCGAGGATGATCACACCACGATGGCAGGTCTTCCTCATTCGATTCAAGAGGGCGTGACCACTCTGAAAAAGCATATCTACAAATCGTTGTCCGAGATTCAGATTGAAGCAAGTATCTGAGATTCCCGTTTTTTTTAGGATATTCCTCTTATTTCTATTTTGCATTCTAGAGAGAGGATGACATTGCTCGTCATCCAATATCTCGCCCAGAAGCGCCCGTGCCTCAAACTCCCACGGAAACGCTTTATCAAGCCATGCTTCCTTCATTGCCGCAATATGTGATCGCGTTACTCAAGATCCTTTTGGCATCTGCACCTACTTCTAAGTCAAAAACCGACTCAATCAACATTATGACTGATGTCTTGCCCGAAGATATGCCGTAAGTCTGAAAAAGGGTTATTTGAATGCCTAAGTTCATTTCGAGATTTTGCTTGGTCGTTCACTCTGAGATTGGGTGTTTTCCCCGTTCCATTGGTACCTGATTATGTGCCCTCAAAAAAGGGTTCAATGAAACACTGGGGCTCAAAAGAGGTCCAGCTGCAAATTGAATGTCTATGATTCACAATTTCAACCTTGGCTTTGGTTTCAATTCTAGAATGACGGTGATGCAATCCATGAAGCTTGGGATTGATGTGAATCGGCATAAGGAAATCATCGTTAAAGCCGTGTCGGGTGTGCTCCTATTACTCCTCAAACATTTCAAAGTCAATCACATTTACCAGTTCGAGTTTATGTCTCAACACTTGGTATTCGCAAACTGCATCCCTCTTGTTCTGAAATTTTTCAATCAGAACATTATGGCCTACATCGGATCCAAGAACAAGTAAGTTCCTTTCACCAAAAACATCGTTTATGTTTGTGTGTGCTGTTACGTACTATGTAAATTTTTAGCATCGCTTTGTTGGACTTCCCCTCGTGTGTGATTGGCGAGCAACCCGAGTTAACAGCCCAAACTCTGGAGATAGGAGACACCTCGGTCTATTGTTGGCGAAACATGTTTTCGTGCATCAACTTGCTCCGGGTTTTGAACAAGCTGACCAAATGGAAACATTCACGAATCATGGTGAGCTCTAAATTTGCATGAATTGAGGGTGGGCATCATCGAACAACGATGTATTTCAAATGGGAACACAGATTTTGAAATGAGGGTATATAAATCCATTATGGTTTAGCAATAGTTTGTTCGGATGGAGTGATGATTTATGTCTAAAAAGAAAGAGGACCACTTTCAGTAGCCTGGACGTTGAGCGTAAGGCGGGTAACCTCCATCACTCGGATAATTGGGCTGTTGTTGACCGTATTGTGGGTAACGCGGGTCCGCGTTGTAATTTTGGTAGGGATTCTGTTGGGCAGGCTCACGAATTTGGGACGGAATCAACTCACAGAGCACAGCAGCTCCCTTTCGGCCACCTTTAAATAGAAAATTGACAAATTTATGGTCGATTTTTCAGAAGGGTTAAGTGAACAAGAATACCTCCGGGTAGTTTGGCCAAGTCTCCGTCAATGTAAAGAGCGTAGTGTCGACTATTGTCCGCGTAACTGACTTCTTGTGACAACATCCTGAAGAAAGAAAATATTGAGCGGTCAAGTGGTTGGTTAGTTAAATAGTAAATTAGTAAGATATTGCCTACCTTCGAGATTCCCAGACGAAAAGCCTGGATGAAGCCGGATATGAGATGACTCTGGCTCCATCCACCCAAGTTAGTCCAGCTCCTCGATCTAAAGTGAGCCCCAGCCAAATGCGTCTGGAGGATCGATCCCATTGCTCAAACACGGTAAAGTTGGACTCTTCGAGATATGTCTTGATAATCTTGATGGTTTCGGCCGAATCCAAAACAGGCAATCTAAAGGAAACCGACGATGTTTGATTTCGTATTTGAATAAGAGACCTTAGACACTGCTTACCGTGCACCAAGCTCATTGCAATGATCAGTGGCATTATCGAATTCGACATAGGCGTCATCAAACATTTTGTAGCTCTTTCCATTGGCCTCTTCTTCAAAGCCTTCCGGAAAGCAAGCTTTGGTTCCGTTACCATGGAATCCTTCCTTGCAAACACACTCAGCCACATGATTGGTGGCCACGCATTCCGAATATGGCACACTACACTGAGTTCTATATCAACCCAAACGAAAGCGTTGGATTGTTAATGGAACTCATAGGATGACCTTTACTATGATATTTACCTGTCACAAGGCCTCTCGCACAGTTTTCGTCCTGGCTCTTGATAGGAATCGATGCAAGCTCGATCGTCCGCACATTGGGTGTTGTTATCGCAATCGATGACACCCTTCTTGACAAGTACTAAAGTAATTTGTTCCTCCAGACTTCCACCTAAAAATGGCAATATTATTTGGAACATAGTTCACTGCCAAAAAAAGAAAGTGACGATTTACTACCTTCCCCAGAAAGAGTAGCCTGTTCGAGGGTTCCCACTCGTTCATCCAAACTACTCATGCATTCGGCGACCTTTTCGTCCATCCCATCCATGTTGCATTGGAATAATGTGGCAGCCAATTCTTCGGCTCCTCCTTCGGTTTCCACTACAAAAAAAAATGAAAGAAAATGTTAAGCATATCTCGGCCTTTTGACATTGTTTTCCAACTTCCGTGAAGCGCATGTGAAAGAGCTTTATTGGGTGTGTCGCTCCTCTCACCTCCAGGCTCTTTACACTTTTTGGTGCCCAAGGCCAAAAGTGCTTCTATACTGTCTCCAGAGGCGTCGTCCTCTACGATCTCGCAATTGGCCTCACCTTCGCCTCCTTCAGCCGTAGCCTCAGCACCAGATCCTTCAGCCTGAGGAGCTTCTTCACCGCTTCCATTGGCACCTTCACCTGATCCGTCACCCACAGCAGCATCCGCTTCTTCTTTAGGAGCGGCACCATCTTCCTCAGCAGCGGGTGTTTCACCTTCGGATGAACCTTCCTCTTCAGGGGCGGCTTCTTCCGGAGCTACTTCCTCGGCTACGACCGCTTCTTCACCGCTCCCATCAGCTATAAGGGTAAAAGAAGGAACTTGACCAAGGACCAATGTCAAGGAGCACGTCTTTGGATAAGTATACTTAAAGTTGTGCTGCCCTCCTCTTCGCCTCCTTCTGTTTCACCGGATCCGAATTCTTGAGCAATGGACATGTGAATGAACACGCTCAAGACTAGACCTATCAGTAGCCAGGTTTTCTTGTCAAACATGATGAAATCCCCAGATCGATCCCGCAACAAGCGATCGATGTGTCGCACTGAAAGACCTGGAGTTGAGTGAGTGAACTCAAGTAGAAAAAGGGACACCAATTCAAATTGAGGGAGCTCGCTCATCAATTGAAAAAGCTCCCTGATTGGTGGACAAATCGTGAGGGGTGGGATGCTCAACACTGCACAAAGTTGGCAAATCGCATCTTATCCGGGTAGCTCCTTCAAAATGACGGAAACTGAATGTACGGTGTTGCGTTGCCAGGACGCCCGAAATGGGGTCAATGTCCTCGTTTATTTCAATGGGCCACCAAGATGATCATCCCCGACAAGAATATCAGATTTGGGCCACATCCGTCATTGGCCAGCCACGCTTGTGTATGCCGCATCAATAGCGCATTTCCGTTGATTGTAGAGAAAGAAATTGCCCCTTGACAGGATAATTGTCCTTTTTAGGGCCTCTTTTGCTGCCTAGATTCGATAATCCCGAGGGAAATCTGAGTCAATTCAATTACAGCTGAAATGGTGTTTCTATAAGGCCTGAGACTATTCTTTGGGAGCCAAGTGTTTCCCTACTCCAGTTAAACCGGGGATTTCAAGTCAAGGTCGGGAGGATTCATGACTTTTGGATCACTTTCATTCCTGATTCATGGAAAAAAATACTTGTGGCAAAAAGTCCCTCTAGTAAATGAAACGCCCTTGAACTACACATTAGTAACCAATTCTCTTTCACATTCACTTTTGCGTGCTCTTTATCAATTCAACTCTTTTACAGATGCTCGTGGTGTTTAAATCAGCTCCCATATTGAAACGAACTTTGAAAGTGAAACATGCCATGATGCAGTTGTATGTTCTCAAGTTGTTGAAGATGCAAACCAAATATTTGGGACGTCAGTGGAGGAAATCGAACATGAAGACAATGTCCGCCATTTACACCAAAGTTCGACATCGGCTCAACGATGATTGGGCCTTCGGCAACGGTAAGTTCAATGATTGAATGTCACGAGCTCCAGATTGAACTTAAAGATATCCATGCTGTATCAATTTAGACGTGGATTCACGCCCTTGGGACTTCCAAGCCGAAGAATGCGCTCTTAGAGCTGCAGTTGACAGATTTAACCAAAGACGATATGACAAGGGCAACTTCTCGGATTCCGAGAACGACAACATGGTGAGAATAAGCATCCCAACGAAAACATCTTTGAATGGCGTTGTATTTTTTGATCAATGTTTTCTAGGAATTCGATTACGAGCCCGTTGACAATTGTTTGTCCTCTGTACTTGGACAAGATGTGGAATTGACGGACGAGTTCAAACAGAACTACGAGAAATGGTTGGAACGCGAGGTCCTCAACATGGAGATCCAGTGGGAAATGCTCTTGGATAAAAATCAGCCTACATTCACCACCTAATTATAAGTCAGAAAAGGACTGTGCAGCGCTTCCACATCCAACATTTAGGAGCTATGAAATATATCCAGAAAATTGCATCCCAACTCGACACGAAGTTTTACCAAAGTTTATTCCAAGTTCCGAGACTAATTCGATACCGTTATGATATTGGCCCTCCCATATTGACCTTCAGCCGCTTTTAATAAATATTCAAGAGCTAGTGTTTTTGCGGTGTCCATTTGATTTAACCACTCGATGGATTTGGCCTGGAGATCCTCGGGGACTTTGACTTCAGCGTAAACAAAAGCGGAAACTGCCCCACAAAGGCCAACTAACAACAAAGTCCGTCGAATCCACGGCGATCTGGGTTGTTTTTTCTGTTTAGCTTTGGCCTCGATTTTCCTCAACTGAAATGCAAAGAGCAAAAATGTGTGTAAGAAAGGTAAGTTGACAGACTTCATGGTGTGTGTGCGTTGGCGCTTGGTAAGGGAATTCTCGCTTTCTCGCCAACTTTGGTCCAAATTTAGATCGTCAAGTATGATTATTTAATGACATGCATGCACACACAACGTTCTCTAGTTCCTGGGACGACAGGGAAAATAAGAATGGTCTCTCCCAAAGCGCCCTTTATTGGACCGTCTAACCACGACCATTAGGTTTGGGTCTAGTGTTTGTTTCAACTTTACATAAAACCTGAAACACTGTACTTGGTCAGGACTGTGCACATTGGTAAAATAGCTATACATAGTGCATGATTGAATTGAAAATCAACCCACGGATTGGTGATAATGCATTGGTTAGCCATCAGACTCGTTGAATAATTTAGAGATTGTCTTGGAATAGAAATTGGCCCTTCAATGGAAAAAAAAACCTCGTGATAAAAGGCTTCTGGCAAACAACCAGAGATGGGTGAATGCACTACATTCCAGGGTCTTTTCAAAGAAATTGTAGTTTTCTTTAAGAAAATTTTATTTAACAATACGTCACATTTGACGTTTGTCAAAGGGCAATTTTCCAGACGCAAGTTTGTTTATCGTTTTGTGGAGCTTTGATGCAGTTTTTGTTTCATTTCATGTTATTTAAAGAAGTTGCGATCTTTAAATGCAACTTTCAAATTATTTCAACTCTCGCAAACGTGCCAAATATAAATTGAGGGCTCTCCAAGTATTTACCAGTAGGGCTGTCGGGAGAAAGTAATTAATGATGGTAACAAATAGTGATGGACCGAAAGCGCTTTCGGCCGAAATTTCGGTTTCGGTTATGCCTACCGAAACCGAAAGCAACCATGCACTTTAAAGGACGGAGTTTGACAACAAAATCGAAAATTTTTTCGTCCAAAAACCACTGAAATTTAAGTTTCCTGATTTTTCAAAATCTACGCCCTACCCAACATCAAACACATGAGCAATTTTATTTTTAAGGTGGATTTTGCATTTACACAATTTTGTGGTCAGCTGCTTTCGGTCTCGGTTTCGGTTTCGGTTTCGGTAAAGCCCTCTTTCGGCCGAAACTTTCGGTTTCGGTTATGAGCCCTTTCGGTCCATCACTAGTAACAAATACCAAAAATACCCTAAAACTGATTATTGATTTGTTTGGTTCATTTATTGAAGGTGAAATGTTAAGGCTTTTGGCATGTCAATTACAATAAATTGCAAGCGCAATATCAAAATCCCTCCTTGAGCCCAGTCTCAAAACATAGGTTGTATTTGGCGAAACCGAATACAAAACTTATATATTGAAAGCACGCTCAATGATAGTTATTCATACAAAACTCGGACCATCCTTTCTAAGGCTTCCAACAATTCACCTCCTAATGCGTTTGTCCCATATGTCCGTCAACACCTCTCAACTCCAGCGTCTTGAAGTCGTTAGCTGGGTTTTATCATCATACGGCATTGTTCCAGTATTTGCCGCTAACCTGTACATCACTATTCGCGACGCAGTTTGTTCCACTGCAATGGACCAAAGCAAAGGGCGCAATGATCCACAATGACGGAAAGCTCCTGGCCAAAGAACCCAAGTGAGAGAAAACGAACGACGCATGGAACACTCATTCATTCGGTGACAAAGACGGCGATTGTCAATAAGACTTCAAGGCGCTTTAGGATCAAGGCTGGAGGACATCTTCATCAAAACAAGTCATAACAATGCCAACTGATATGATACACAAACTGGAGGAGGCTGTATTCAATGGTCTATGTTGGCATCAAGTTCATTTTTATCTTGTTGGCAACTTGAAAGGTAGTTGTAATGTGAGTTGTTCTTCACTGATCCATTCGTGTTGTGGACCCGCACGCGATTCATCATGAGTAGTGAGCTGAAGAATCCAGGTAAGTTACTACAACGGTTAAGTTCATGATGTAATCAGGATGTCAAGTGTTCCATTATGGCTATTGACCACCGTTCAAGGGGGTTCCAAAAGGCTCCTCTCTCGCGAGACTGAGATCCATCTAAATCTGGGATCATCTTTATCGACTTCCAAATTTAGGAATCTTCACGTTATTTTTAGCCACGTAGATGGTTACCAACCATACATGGGTGCATGCAGATTGGCTATTGCTCTTTGGAACAAAAACAAAACAAAAAGGGCCACTTGTAAGTGTGCTTGAACTGGACCTCAACGAAAGTCGGCATCAGTTTGGAAATGATTCATTTGAGAGTCAATCCGTGTGTGTTTGTATGTAATGAGTCAGCTCTGGTTTTTTTCAGAAGGACGTGACGAACAATCGGATTAGTAGAGGCTGTCTTTAACGTTGCTCTTATGATCGTCGGCCCTCATTTGGCAAGTTTGTCTCTTGGATCATGGGAATATGTTTGGGTAAGGAACACTACAATACACATCTAAGGGGCTGTCTCTCGTTGAAAATCCGTCCCAATGTCCAAGTCCTATTGTGTTGGTTAAGTTTCCATTTATCAGTGTTCCAAGTGCTTTGTTAGTGGAACCAACCTTGGGTTGTAGCCATTCTAAGGTTTGTTTGTGAGAGTGTGCAATGGAACACAAGTGAGATTCATGATTGTCATTCATCGGTCAAGAATCAAATTCGGAGTTTTAATACATATGGGCGCTAACGTAGCATTTCATAAACAGCCTCAAGCAAGGACCATTCGTCCAAATGGAAATTATTTATGTTTCATTACGTGGCTGAATCAACAAAAGGGGAAAACAACTAAAAAATATTTTCATAACAAAATTTCACATCAGCTTTTACGTACGGTAAAGAGTACATAATGAAATTGACTTCTCCTTCCAAAAAAGGCTGCTCGATGAACTTCTCTCATCTTTCGGTTAATCCGGAAGCCAATAACATACACAAAAAATACACTGCAACAACTAGATGTGACTTTCCTTCTTTCATTTTGAACGGCTAAAATAAGATGGAATCTTACTTTTTTGTCTGAAATGTCAGTCTTCATTCCAAAAGTCAACAACTTTGGCAGCAAATCTAATAATAAATCAACAATCAACTTGAAAGACCCTCCATTATTTCTGTCAATATTTTTACTTGTCTATGAATATAGTAGCATCTTATCAAGATGGCCATTTTAGGTCGACAAAATACCATGGCATATCACTCCAAACGAGATTCCACGGATGTGCCCTCCTTATTCGATGATGCCAACGTTTCTTTGACCGGAATCCACAACCATACTGAAGCCAAATATCGAGATGTTCCCAATCATCCCATTTCCAGGCCATTTCTTGGCATACCCAAAGCCCAAAACTCGATTCTTCCGTTACCTCAAGAATGTCCGGGTAAGGCACTCCAATGCAGCTTAAATGGCATCCAACTTTGTACTAATAAAAGTGAGTAGATATTTCAATCACAGAAGTGTCGGACGTTATTCCGTCAACGGCCTCCGAGGTCAGTCCAGAGGATCCTAACCCGTTGTCCATACGCATTAATCGACGCTACAGTGACAGTCTTTCCATGATGAAAGCCCCTTCTGATAAGGTTGAAAAAGACCGAAGTAGCTCGATTTCGACACCAGGAGGTCGCGAGGATGCCACCAAATTGTGAGAGGTTATTCGCCCATTGTTCCTTGGGTATTTGTGATTTTCTAATGTTGGACTTTCAGGAGAAGCATCCTGAAAACTCGATCGAGTTCGCCAAGTGCCACAAGTATCCGCGATCGACGTCGATCTGCTGTGGACTTCTTGGAAAATGCCAAGGAGAACACGTTGAACTTTCTGATTCCCACGAGACAATTGGACGCAAGGCGACGAATACTCAAACGATCTTACAAATGGTGGAACGAGATGGAGACCGAATCCAAGAACAATAAAACTCCTTACCAATGGCTACCCAATCGCTCCAGAAAGGCTGTGCATTTTGAGGTGACTATTCAAGTACCCAAATGTTGAACAAAATGTGATAACGATATTGCAAGAACAAGTTTGAGCAGTGTTCATTTGTTACAAGTAACGCGAAAAAGTAATTAGTCAAAAATTGCAATAAATTCATGTCAAATTGCACGGTTAATTGAGATTATTATGCGTACTTAAAATAAGCATTGATTTATTTTCTAAACTGAATGCTTGAATAACTTAAAGCGTTTTGCAAAGTGATTTTTTTTTAATAAGATAACATGAAACTTGGTTCCAACGGCCGTGTGAATCAAGAGAGACCCAAGATTTAATTATATATTTTTTAACTGAATCTTTCAAATTTTGGTAAGTCAATGTGCTCGAGTGTTAAAAAATCATAGTCGAATTGTTTTTTTTGTGTAAATATCCAACATAATGACATTCATGTGAAAACAACCTCCGTTCTGAACATAAATGTCAAAAAAGTTACTAGTAGAAACATTTCTTCAAGATTGACCGAATATTCGACAAAAATACAGCTCTTTAATGTATAATGTTGAAGTCGTTCTCCCTTTTCAGTTCGACCAAGGCCAATTTCATTTTGAAAGGCTACCTGGTGGCAAATCAAGACGAAATTCAGAGGACGGTGCCATGACCTCATATTCGTCCTCCAATCCTTCATTGCCTAGCTTTCAACTACGTCGTTGGCAGAAGATTGGTCGCATCATGGGCGTGGCCATGGGACTCAAATTGAACGCCCAAGGGCGTCAGTCGACCTCGGACCCAGAAATCGACACCTCCTTTGATCGGGACGATGATTCCAAATATGAACACGACGAGTCCGACACCATTTCCCTTCCCTTAGAGATCCAAGTCGACAAGGAATATGTTCCAAGAAGATCCCTCAGTCTTGAATCATTGGACATTGTTCCAAAAACACGAGATTCTCATGCGTTTCGTTCAAAACGTGACAGTTTGTGTGACTTTGAAAACAGCCTGATTGACGAGGATTTTGATCTGGACGCCACAAATCTCAGACTGACCCCTCCTAGTCTGTCTTCGTCAAATGATCTCTCATTTCCTATGAGCTAATACTATTTGAATTCATGAAAGTGTTCAGCATTGTTGAAGTACCTCCTAACAATCGTGTTCCAACCAACCTTCAAAGACTCCCATATGAAATCGCTGGTGTATGATTCTTTTACATCAAAAGATGCACGATTAGTTGTTTAGTCATGAAAGACAAGACTGAAAATCAATGTTTTGACACTCACGTGGTTCATTGTGTCTTTAAAGCTCTTGGTTTCTTGGTAGAGAGCTTGGCTATTTTTGAGACAATCGTTCATATTTTGGTCCCAATCCGAATCGGGGTTGACTTTCAAACTGGAACATTTCTCGTCCTTGACCAGGTCACTTTTGAGGTCTCTCACTCCATCCACCCAAATTTTGGTTTGTTGCGACAGGGTTTCCCAAAATTTACCGGATTGCATTCCTCTACATTGGGAGAAAAAACTTTCTTCATTTATCTTTCTATAAAACCTTAAGACAATAACTATAAAATGACGTTCAGCTAGAAGTGGTAATTGAGTTTTTTCCACACGGAAATTTGGACATTTTTTCAGAGAGAATCCAAACTCACTCTGGCTTTGGAATATCAATGAGGATGTTTGGTGTACTCGAGAATTGTGTTCCATTGACTTCTGCGTTAAGGCGATCTTTGCGCACCCGTTCCAAAGAATGGTAGACGTGATCAAAGCTGATGGGATGATATTCTGGAATGGATGTGTTGGAAATGGATCGTTGCACATCGTAAGCACCGAAACGTTGGTTTTGACTGGTTTTCCGGGATCGCACGCTATTCTTTCTTGAGAGTGTTGGAGTCACTTTGCCGTTGACCTGGATCAAAATGGCAAGAATTTGTATTAAAATCAAGAAAATGGTACTTCTCAAAATACTAGCTCTAATGCTTTTGGGTTGCCTGGCAAAATATTTCTACTTATAAATCTGGACTTTGAAGTTAACTACACATAGCAACAATTTGAAGCCCGAAAACATTCCTATACATGCTGCTAAAAAATGTGTTGCGTTATAAAACATGAAGGCATTATAAAGGCTAGATTAAATTTCTTTTTCCTTCCAAGTCCTTCTGCGCTACCCGGTAAATTAGTCCTACCTTGACATCTGTGGTTCCATCCGGTTTTCTATTAATCACTTCCAAGACTAGAGAGGCTGAAATTGATTCCACTTCCTCTTCTTCCTCATCCCCATCTTCATCACTATCATCACTGATCGTATTCACTACTTTACCATTCGAGGTTTCCACATAATCTCCGTTCACAATCACAGGCATCGTTCACTGAAACGAACCTCTTTCTCACCTCATGTGATTCAATCTCTCAACGTGGAAATCAGGAGGTAAAAAGCCACTAACACCTACCTACAAAACAGGAACGGGAACACAGGAGGTCTGAAGTGTCGCTCATGCATTGACAATCTTTCAATGCGATGTCACGGGTTCACCTCTGTGCAATGCGTATTTTGAGGACAGTTGACAATGGGGACTGAAGCGTGGTCAAGGACATCTTTTTCGTCCCGCATTCGGGTCTTAAGATCAAACTCGAGAGTGTATTTCTTTGGATAATCCCGCTCACTTTAGACATTGGGCTGGCCTTTCAAGGTTTAGCTTTCTTTTAATGAAGGTGATCCAAGTTCTTTGAGATTGCGTCGAGAGTCTCGACATCAAGGATCAAGGCTGTTAGTTCAGAGCGAAAAATAAATTGAATGCAAAATCCTTTTCGCAGATGTCCTCGGTGGTGCACGTATTGAAGGTGATGCTGACCTCCATTCGGCTGCTCTGTGACTGTAGATTTAAAAAAAGGTCAATGTTTAACAGAATATTCATTCAAATAAAGAATCTTTGCCCCTCGATTTGAATTCCTCGCATTACGTTCCAGAATTTAGCCAATCCGTTGACGTCAAAGGAGGATCGGGTCTGCTTTTTTAGGAGACGGATCGTTAAATTTGAGATCAATGAAACGAATATTCCAGTAATTAAAGAAGACCTTATTGCATCCAAGATTAGAAATTACAAACTAGTTTTATTCACCATTATTAAGGGTTTGCCAGAAATGGGGCAATTAATTCCTAGTATTTGTGTAAGAAATTGTAGAGACATGAAGTTCCCTCTAGCAAATAAGTAAGAGGACAAGAGTCTAGTGCAGAGGTAGGCAATTGGTGGGCCGCGGCCCACATGTGGGCCCAAGGGTAGTTGTTAGTGGGACCAGGAGCTATGGGGAAGTCCAAAATAGTGAGCCTAAGAGCCATTCATAGAACACACTCGTGGGCCCAGAGTTTTTCATTCATTGAATTGTGAGCCCATGAACCTTCCAGCATCTGTTTGGTGGGCCTTGCCCCAAAAGCATTTGCCGACCCCTGGTCTAGTGGTAGACTGGATTTAGTGTTTAGTCATGCAACACCTTTACATAGATTCACATGGCGTCCCTGACCGGGACGTTACAAATTGAAAAACGTATGTTTATTGTTCCCTGTTGACAAAGGCCATGCAAAAGCTCATTCTGGAAATTTTAAAAGAAATTACATATAAAGCTTATTCTTTAGTGGCATTAAATTAACAAAAATCGTTCGAATAATATTTGCACACTATGAATTTGAATACAGCAAAAAATCTACGGTAGAAACCAACCTCTTTGTGGGACTGTGTTTTACGCTTGTAGAGCAATGCCAATCTCGTTTTATTTGATGAAGACCTTAGTTCTCTGGCCAACCCTTTGCAGAACTGGACTTGAGTGTACGTCTTCTGGGGCGAATTCTGTACTGAAATGCTGTTGACAAAATATGTTCCCCACTGCTCTAGAATTTGATGCAAAAATCAGTGCCACAGAATCCTGCATTTTTTTTAAATTTAAAAGCAGGCATTGAATTCAAGTTTCAGTAGAAAAATAAATCTCATTTATTTGGTACGATACAACATTAAAATGCTTTGTTATTTGAAACAATTGCCGAGCCTCACAACTTCTGGTATTTGTAATGGATGCAACTGAGTAGCGTTTTGATCCAAATAAGCACGCGGAATCCTGAAAATAACAAGAAAAAAAAAAACATGATTAGTTTGGCATTGATAGTTTTTTGTTGATTGGGTTTGTTGATCCGGTATACGAGTACCTTCAGCTATTTTTCCAATCGGTATTAAAAACACTTTTGATTTAATGACAAAGTCTAGAACAATTTAAAGAAATCGGCATTTCTTTCACCTAGATGGCTTTCACACAAATCAAAACACCTTGCCTAGGTTCCTTCTCTTGTTCTCAAAATGAACAACTCCCCGTTGGCGTAAGCATCGTTGTTCAGGAGACTAAATCGTGCTTTAATCTAAGAGAAGAAGTTACAATTTCGGCCACAAAGTCTCGCGATTCAAAACGTGGAGTGTACACAGTACTAAGAGACCCTGTCTATGTTGTAACTTCTTTCGCTTTTTATGCAAGTTTTATCAGTGTTTGGTGTTTTTTTTTCATTTCATTCTAGAGCTATTTATTCTAACTTCAAAAGTTGTGTTTTTGTAATGCACCAAAATTGCATTGGTTTGTCACAACGGTGTTCAAAAGTCCACAAGTCTGAAAGCTTCCCCAACTCCTTTTTGAAGGGCTGAAATTGGTCGCTCTGATTTGGTTGACGGTTGGTCTCTTGCCTTCTCCTTCTCCGTTTTTTCTCCTTCCTCTTATGTTGAGGGTGACTAATTTTGAGACTGAAGTTGACATTTTAAACCTGTAATAACTTCAAAATGAGGCAAAAATCTTGATGTCCTTAAAATTTAAGACTGTTTCTTGATCCAATAATTAACAACTTGCTGTTAACTGCTGCCAATTTCAAATCACTGGGGATGTACGAGAGGCATTCAAACTTAGCAAAGTGAAGGGCGTATTTTCGGAATTTCTCTACTTTCCATTACAGGAAATGCTATAACTGCCGCTTGAGGTCGCTTTTTGCGACTGTCAATAACAAGATGGTGTTTCGGTGAAATATATTTGACCTTGCTGTAACATCGTTCACCATTACCTTTTAATTTTTAGATACAATAAAATCGTGGCTGAACTCAAAAAGATTTTTTCTTGACTTTATGATTATTCATATATCTATTTTAATACGTCACCACTTGACCAAATATCGCTAGAAGCTTTATGATTATCAAAAAGACTTAATGTCATTCGCAGGATCTGAGCCCTAATTTTGGCATCAAGTTTAAAATAAGGACGTATCTGTAGTCAAGATACTCTGTCCCTGTTTTGCGCTTCCTCTAGGGTTTAGTTTTTGACTCACGCAACCTTAGATTTTGAGCTTGGGATGGGATAAAAATTAAAATTAAAATTTAACATTGCAAATCAATGAAAGGTTATATTTGTCAATTTACCCTGGTAATTTTAGGGCAAATTTCTTCCAATTTTGAAATTTTTACTTGTTTTTTAGGCTCCTTTACAAGTCGGTCAATAGGTCTCAAACCTATTTACTTAAATTTTGCTACGGTTGCAGACATTCATTTAAAAATGGCCTAATCGTGCCCAAAGATTTCTTTGCCTGACTTAAATATTAAGTTTCCTTTTTAGTTTCTTTGTCTTGTAGATGGAACAAAGAATGTTGCTCCATCTTTTTCCTTTCCATTTTCAAACCAAATTAGGCCTTTAAAGCCTCTTTGCAATTTTTGAGGCTTTCTCACATTTTCACATTGTCATTCCTTCTTTAAATGTCTCGACCTCTTATGAACGCAAAAGATTTACTACTTTGACTGCGCAACAAAAACAGAAAAAAAATTCATAAAAATCTTACCAAATAAAACTAATCCAATGACAAAAAGCGCTCCTTTCTCGCGCATGAACCGACCAAAGCTTCCATCCAGTTCCTCAATGGTGTGTGACAAATGAGACGATCCCATTCCAATGACAATCATCTCGTCCAGGAGAGAGAGGCAAAACCAGGGTGCAATCCGAGAAAAGACCTGCTTCTTGAGGCCTCTGAGTAACATTTCCACCGCACTCAAGTGCGTGAATACAATGAGAATTGAAACAAATGTGAGGGATGTTGTTGGGTAAATGTTTCCAAGTAGCATAACATAAGCGGCAATCACCATCAAAGTATGGACAGTGAGGAAAAAGGCCAAGGATAGCTGGAAAATGAGATAGTTCATGACTGATCAGTGATTAAGAGCAAGGGAACATGGTCCATTCAGAGTCCTTTCAACATTGGTCTTCTGAAATGGCATCAAGGCTTGCTTTATTGGGGCGATATTTGGCCGCCCCAAAAGGTTTTTATGGTTTCCCAAACATAAAAGGAGCTTTACAAAAAGTTCACTCAATTCATCGTCAACTTTTTAACCCATGAATAGCAACCACTAGTGAAGTAAAAGGATCACTTGTGTCAACTATACTGATAAAAGTAAATGGGGCTTTTGTTACGACTAGTTTAGATTGGAAGCTCTCTTCTAGATATAACTTAACATGCATAATATCATTATTATGCATCTTTAAATGTAATTTATATCGTTCTTCTTATATGTATACGTTAATTGACCTTGATAAGTTAACCTAACTTAATCCTAACCTAACGTATTTTAAACCTAATTTAACTTAATTTAAACCTGACTTAACCTAATTTTTACGTGAGAGGTGTGACGTCACTTATCATGGACTACGATGATTAACAATTAGGGTAATCACATCTTTCTCGTTTTGATCTTATCTTGATATTTCATGGTTTTGATTTACTTACTTGTTGTTCATCCTCCTTCTCGTGACTGGGGATTTTGGAAGGAATTTGGTCCAGGAACGACCCCTCAGGATCCTTGGCCGGCAAGTCAGCCTCACTCATTTCTTTTGCTTTGTCAAGTGCTTTCACAACCTTCTTTTTAAAATTAAAACCAAAGATAGTTCACCTAACTTTTCATGCGTTTTCCTCTGCGATTGTTTAGGTAGTTCATGACGTCATCTCCATTCTCAACCTGTCTACTGCTAGTCCACACCGAACATACCAGCCGATTGGATGTACGGTTCGGTTGGTTACAGTAGATCTAGTCGTGCCGGAAGGTACACTCTCGCATGTGTTTTACATGCAATGCACATCACTCGAGTTGAGGAGCCTTCAGCTCCAAAATACAGCATACGCCAGCAAAAGAACAAGTCCAAGCGAGCAAGGCTTGTCGTTCTCAGTTAAAGACCTACGGGCACTAAACTTCCTGTCACACCACATTCCTCAAAGGCTCCGAACAGTGGCGTACTCGTATGATGATACGAGTGTACTTTATGTATATGCGCCATATCCCGGCCATAGGTCAGTCGCTGAGGGCACCACTTTAAAAAATTGTAGCTATAATAACCATGCTTAACTATGATCTCAGGACATTAGGTGCTTTTGTTGGATTGTAAACAAAAGTAATGTGTTGAGATATTGGAAAATGGCTAACTTATATTGTAATTTTTTTTTCATCGTAGTTCTTAATGTCTTCGTGATTTTGATTAGGTCTGAAATTCGTCGAAGAAACCTTTTCAGGCAGAAAACACGTGCTCAAAATTTCGACCTCAAAACGAAAGCAAAACATTTCCTGTCATTTCATTGCATCAGAGCTAATTCTTTCTTTGTACAAACCTCGGATTTTTAACCGATACAAGGGAATGGTTTCCCTGTTAAAGTAAAATTCCTGTCAGATGAACATTCCCGGTGCAAATCTAGTCACCCTTTTATCCTGTTAACGCCTTTGCTCTTTTACCTCCATTAGACATTTTATATTCCAGTCAGTTCTATTCTACTCTCGGACATAAGTATGTCAAACGCCATTGCTTTCATTCTTTAACATACGCGTCCGTATCACACAATTCCGTTTTAAAGTTTTATAAATATGATAATGAACTAACTCCATGCCACTTTTTGAAATGTCTCAAATGAGGCTGGTATACAATCGTCTCGTCCTATCTTTGCATGGCATTGTTTTTATGTAAAAAGAATCAGATCCCTTTTGTTTTTGATAGTTTTATTTTCAGTATGGTGTGAACAGCCCTTCATGCAAACTTTGACCAGAATCATTGTTTTGGCTAAAGAAAACTAGTGTTTTGGTCAAAATTAAGATGTTCAATTCTTGTCATCAGTTTCGATCAATGTAATCAAGCATAATTTAAACCTTTTAAACTACTCGTAGCGTTATTGCAGTTTAGTCAATTAAAAGAGTTCCATGATTAGTGTGTGATCTGTGGACGTGATGTCGGCTGAGAGGATCAGAAAAGCGGCCACAATAGAGAAATGAGAGAGAATTCCGTTCCAAGGTGATCAAATAAATGTGAGTATAGTTGTGTGAAATAAATAAAAAACAATACGACACTATGGTACAAGCAGTAGAAGAAATTCGCAGAAACTCTTTGAATTACTCGCTGAAGAGCTTTCACGGATTGTTCCATCGAGAATCTCACGCAAACTCAACAGAGAAACCTTTCGCATTCCATTCCCAAACTGAGAAGATCCTTTTTCTTGTATTATGTTTCCAAAACTAGAGCACTATGATAACAGAGTACAGTCATAAAGTGCGCCATCTAGTGGATTTCAGCTCGCACTTCCTGTGATACACACATTTTTGAAGATTGCAATGGTCAACCATCAGTTTTGGACAAACGAAAGTGCCTCAAATGTTTATAGACCTGTGGTGGTTTTTGGTTGAAATTATTGATAAAATCCCTTTTATATTGGCATGGAAACCTGACTACTGAAGAGATAATTCAAGCATGATCTATGCCAAAATTCATCAGAAAAACACTTAAAGTTAGTGATGGACCGAAAGGGCTCATAACCAAAACCGAAAGTTTCGGAAAGAGAGCTTAACCGAAACCGAAACCAAAAGCAGCTGACTACAAAATTGTGTTAATGCAAAATCCACCTTAAAAATTAAATTGCTCATGTGTTCAATGTTGGGTAGGGCGTACATTTTAAAAAATCGGAAAACTTGAATTTCAGTGATTTTTGGACGAAATTTTTTCGATTTTGTTGTTAAACTCCGTCCTTTTTAGTGGATGTCTGCTTTCGATTTTGGTAGGCATAACCGAAACCAAAACCGAAATTTCGGCCGTAATTTCGGCCAAAAGGGCTTTCGCTCCATCACTACTTAAAGTTCTATTTGGAGTTCCGCCATCAACATTTTAGGCACTTTAGTTTGTCCAAAACTGATGAATGACCGTTGCAATCTTCAAAAATATGTGTATCATGGGAACTGCAAGCTGTTGCCGCATGCAATCCACTAGATGGCGCACATTATGACCGTACTCTGTTATTATAGTGCTCTATCCAAAACCAGATTGTGATGTTCCAAATCATTTTTGAGCTTACGTTATTGACATCTACACCTATCAAACAGTTTGCCAAATTTAGACTCCTCCTAAAATCTAAGTCCTTTAGTTTTACATTTTTCATTGTTTTTCATTTTCATTATTATCATTGAGTGGCAACTTTTTCATTTCTACCCAGAGACGAGATTTGAAATTCAATATTTCATGTCTAAAATAACTGTTATTTGAAAAATATGCTTACGCATAAACCATTCAAAGCAGTTCACTAAGATATACAAACAACAATTTTAATGACTGCAGGCTACTCCCAAGGTTGTTACTTTTTGGGGAAACACCTTCATTTCCCGTTACATACGCTGATCAATCAAAAAAGAAAAAAATGGCCAGCTTCACTCTGACATTTTAAGGTGTCCTCCCATGGTTTAAAATGTTGACAAAAAGTCAAGGTCAAAGAGCTTTCGAATTATGATTTACGGTCAAATGTAAATTATTTTTTAGTTGTTGGTGTCCCCAGGTCCTTTTCTTCAGGACAGAGAAAAATTTCATTCACGCCATGCACTTTTTTACAATGGTCTAAAGCGGCATAAAACCCTGCATGAGGAAAACACCGGATCTCAGAGGGACACTTGTTCCAGCAATGATTTATTACTTATTTGTCTTTAAATCACATCCTACACTAATCCACAAACGTTCTTGGAGCTATTGAGGGCACGCTGGATATTTGATCGTTCCAAACTGTCCACGCATAGGTTTAATATATCGGTTCAAAGTATGATTCAGACGCAACATTTTAATGTCAGAGCGTAACTTGAAAAATGAAAATTCAACGGAACAATATATTTGTTGCAAAAACCTCACATTTTAGTACAATTATCGGACCCAGTGTGTATTTTTGAAATTCGTCCTGACGTACAGTGGTTCCTGGATCAGCGCAAGAACGAGCGAAATTTGAACAACGAGGCAAGCAATGAGAATTGGGATTTTTTTAGCAAGATTTACTAAATTGAGCTATTTTTCAAATAGAGCATTGCATGTGTTGAATAGGGTACATTTTCCAACTTTCAGCTTGATCGAATTGTGTGGTGGCAAGTTTTGCTCTCCCAAAGCTCCTAAGAAAATGCCATGCTTCTGGTCAATATTTACTATTCTTTTCATGCTGTTTTACGGAGCGAGTTTTGGGAGGTCTTTGCTTTTTGTCAAGACAAATGAATGTGGTTCAATTGAAAAAAAAAAATAATGGATCTTTCATCACACAGACGCTAACCCACTGAATAAAAACTTTACCTGATTATTGAGAAATCATCCAGTATAACGATCCTAGTCTTTACTAACTGAGTCCACCTTTTCGGCGAGCTTGACTTTAACCACTCCAAAATGAGGCTTAAACACTTATTTGTTAAAAAACTTGAAGAGCCAAAACTTAACTGAGCCATGTTTAATGTGGTTAAGAATATGTGCAACCCTGTACCTTGGAACAAAGAACGGAATTTGCTCGTGACTTTCTCATACATGCAGTTCCTTAATTGATTGAATACACGGCAAGAACACTTGACTTGATGGTATATATATTGGGAATTTCCCTTCAAAATTATTGGAAGTCATAAGTCTCCCAAACAATCTACTTGAACTATTTCAATCTCCTTCACACCTGCCTGATCAAAAACTGCAAAATGAAGTCGCTGTTCTTCCTTTGCTTGATTGCTTTTACTCTTATGACACTTACTGTCGAAGTCGAATCTGGAACTGTTGAGGCTGGTGATCCGTGCAGCGCTGATGCGGATTGTGCCGAAGGCCTCTCATGCCAAAGGTGGAAGGGGAAAACGACCATTTGCCGACCTGAAAATTGTGTCCAGTAAGTTGAGAACTTTTTCCAAATCATCTTAAACATGCTAAATTTTAGCCGTCTCACTTGTGTGCAATGAAATTTATCAGAAAGTCCAACTGATCATTTGAAATGAAGGAATGAGCTTCAAAGGTTCCTCAAAGGTTTTGTAATAACAACTTTTGTCAAATGTCTTTGTATCAATCCTTTCTATATGCTTGCAGGGAAAATGAACGGTGTGGGAAAGTCCAAGGGAATTGTTGTGGTCGAATGCGATGCATGTATTGGGCCAACGAAAACGGAAGTGGGTCCAGTCTTAGATGCTTGACCCTTGAGACTCTATTTTCACGCCCTTGACTGTCTAAATAAAAAAGCCTCATATGACTATTATTCCAACATTTACGTGCTCGGTTTTTTTCTTGTTGTGAAAAATAAACCTGGTCATTTTAAAAGCATATTTAGTTTACCCGTTTCATTTCAATCTCTGGTCGATCCCATCATGTCTTTGATCCCATTCGTAAATATGCCGAGACCGAGAATCCATCCAGAGCCAATCCATTCAGATTTCCCAATTCTTATCTTAGGTGGGTCTTCAAGGCCTTCATAAAGAGGCTCCATAGAGATTGGCAGGCAAACCAACGCCAAAATGTATGAACCCCAACCGTCGTCAACGAAACCCAACAAGCGAGCAGCCAGAGGTCATCAAATGGGAAATCTCGTGCAACCTTTATGCAGGACTCAGATGCTCCATTCGTTCTGATGAGGACGTATTCCCTTGTTACGTCACATCCAAAGGCCTTCCGCAGGAGGATCCACTATCGCCAAATATATTCAATTTATATAGATTCCATCTGCTAGAAGACCTTACTCACAAAAAAGTATGATTCAGACGCAACATTTTAATGTCAGAGCGTAACCATGAGTAACTGAGACGTCATGGCTAGTCGTGATCTCTAGATTTGTAAGGATGTTAAAGCTCTCCGGAAAAAAACGCACCAAAAATACTTTTTTGAATGTCAGGTTTATTAGTGAATATATAAATAATATCTTTTGATCAAATGTAAGTCACTGACATGACGTCATGGCGAGCACTCAATTTTGCATACAACGAATACACCACCACCCAGAAATACAAATGGAGGGCTGAAAGCAAACACGAAATGAAATACGTATGTCAAGGCAAGTTTTGATAATTGAAAATGTTGCTCAGCACCTTTACCTGATATCGTAAAAATGTACCCAATAATCAAATGTTGCTTCTCAGCTTGACCCAAGCACTTGTGGCATGTTGCTTTTGTTGTCACGTGTTTCTCACCCAAATTTTGAGAGGTAAGGCTAATTCCAATGCTGAGGAAAACTAATGCCTTCATGAAGATGAAAACCAGCCATGGAAGCAGTTGATACTTTTGCTTGTCTCTAGCACCTAAAAAAGATGAGTATTTCCTTTCAAGTAAAGTAAAAATAACCAATATTTTTATTCATTCCAAAAAATAGCGCTTGAACCGCCTTTTTTTGTAAACATTAATACAGGCCGCGCCTCATTGGAAAAGGTAAAATAGTCAGGAAATGTACATAAAGGTATTTTCTGATATGGGCAGGGTTTTGTGTCGTCGGACGTAAACATTAAAAAACCAAAAACAATCGCAACAACGGTACATAGATCACAAATCTAAACACATTTAAGCCATCAAGGTCTCCCCTCTTGGACTGCGGAATATGTCCGTCTTTGCAATGATGTGCTTTTAATTTTTAGCTTAAGCTCTTTATTATACACGGCAAATTTGAACAGTTTTACCATAATTTTAATCATTTAAAAAAAATGATCATTTTCGAGTGTTTTGCACTAGAGATCTTTCCGAAAAACCTTAGAATTTCCTTGTTGGCGTAAAATTTGCCAATCCTCGAGCATTCCCCACTTATCTTGATTCAAATTTGGACCAAACATATCCCATAAAGAAAACTCGCTTATCGGCGAATGATAAAGTGCCTTTGCCCACTTACATACTTACTTACCATGCCAGAGTAGTAAGTGAACAAAGAAATTCACCAAGCAGAAAAAAATGGCCACATAAATATGATTTACATCGAAATAGTTCAACAAGAAGAATATCTCTCGGCCTCCAATCAAGCTGACAAACACGTAGAGCACTGTGATTCCAATTCCAACGGCTGCAATCCCCTGAACGCCTTTTTGAAGCTCGACACAAAAGCAACATTTGTTGGTCAAGCCCATTTTGTTGTGCAAAGTTGCATGAAACGCACCTCGAATCAATCTGTAAACTTTGTCGACAAACAAACACTAGGTCCACCCTAGAACGTAGATCCCTTTCTATTAAATGATGAATGGAAATGGAACTTCATCTCGTTTGTCAAACAAATCGTTTTGGGACTGTTTCGTCGGCTGGGATTCTTGGACCGCTTTCCCTCTTGAAACGTGTGGAACAAGCCAGTAGAAAACATCAAAAACATTTCATTGATAGCATAATTGATCAATATCTAAAGTTGTAAACAGGATTTGGCTCAGGTCAATTCAGTTTTTTGAGTTAGGTTCTTTTTAAGAAGTCTTATTGCTTGGAAAGATGTCTTTTCGCCAAAGGCTGATTATCTACGGTGCAGAACTGACGAGCTTGACTACTACGAGACTCATCATGACGGAAATGTTTATAGTAAGTTGGCGAAGGTACACGAGTGTTTATGCATGTCTGCCTTGGTTTATGATAAACGGACTTCATTTAATTAGCGATAGTTTCATGTTCAATCTCCATTCCCCATTTGAAAAATGTTGAACATAAGTCACGAGTTTTGCCTCAGTTCTTGGTGTGGCCCTTTAGCTTGAACACATGGAAATAATTCCTATTCTCTATTTCTGAAACGGGTAGCTTCCTTCAAACGTATTTTTGTATTTTGTATAAGAGCCACTCAAAAACACAATGTGTATGGAAGAGTATTGGCAAGTGATAAGGGAAAAAAACAATAAAACGCTCACAAAAACCACAAAATCACACTTCCATAGTCCAGGTAAGAAGGAAGAAGACAATAAAGATAATGTGGTGAATATAAAATTAGTAGTAAGATAAATTGATAAAAAACGTGTTTGTGAAACTATCAGAGAGTATGGAAGGAACATTGGAAACTAAAATAAAAGTACTGAATTCATTTATGGATAGAAATGTGAAATCTGAAGATCAGTAAATTTTGTAATATTTGAAAAAAAGGATACTGATATCATGCTGTCCATCGATAAAACCAAACTATGTAGAAGACAGCTCAAAGGTATCAAATGAAACGAAATTACATTCCTGGCTTCGGCTATTTCGAATAAATGTCATTAATTGGAGCTCTAAACGCCACCTGGATTATTTCTTATCATCCATTCTAGACCAATTTCATGTGCAAGGTTGCTCAAGAGCACCACTTCACAATGCCTGGAAAGATTGAATTTCAACTTCATTAAAGAACATTAGAAAATCAATTCATAAATTTCACAAACCCTTTTTCGTTCAAGCAACAATCGCGGTATTTTATGATCTCCCTTTATTTGTATTTTTGCGGTGCTCCAAAAATACCCATCCTTACTTTGGGCCATTTTTCTCCATGAGATTGACAAAATGACCTGAAACAATTCATTTTGTTACCATAAAATTGAATTAGATCTTGATGCCAAAATGCATAAACTCCCCTAAAAACACGTAAAAGTCTATTTTCTATGTTTGTGATGATTTCAGCCGTGAACTGAGCTTTTTAAAGAAAAGTTGTTTAGATAGCATTAGGTGGCAAAACTTTAAAATTTCGCAAATCGGCACCATTGTTGGCCCAAATTTTGCAACCAATAATGTTAAAATTTGCACTTAACATGCCAGAAATCTTGATGTGAGTAATAAAATGTGCAACAAATGTGCATTGGGAAAGTTATGCTCGTATTGAAATCTGATGTAGCGTCTTTAAGGAAAACGCGCAAAAACTTAGTTTAGAAACAAAGCTTCACAAGTGAAGAGCTTGCTTTGCCTTGATATGTTTCAGATGGATGTATTTTAGTTTATGAACATCCAGACAGAGAAAGCACACCTGTCTCTCTTGTAAAATAGGCCATCTACAGGGTGCGCTATTTGCGTCAAAATTTTATTTCATTGCTGACAAAAGTCCAAACATTTTCTTAACGCACAAAGATTAAAGTAGATGTTAATCTCTTAGGCGTCGATTCTTCAGATCAGAAAAATATTTTATTAAGGTTTCATGTAGCCATGATCAATAGATTCAAATCAGATGATTCATTTGCGTGGGATCAGCCAAGGATAGCTCAAGCCAGGATTACTTTCAAAATACACGCTGGGTCCGATTAGTATATTGAAAATTCAACGGAACAATATATTTGTTGCAAAAACCTCACATTTTAGTACAATGATCGGACCCAGTGTGTATTTTTGAAATTCGTCCTGACGTACAGTGGTTCCTGGATCAGCGCAAGAACGAGCGAAATTTGAACAACGAGGCAAGCAATGAGAATTGGGATTTTTTTTGGCAAGATTTACTAAATTGAGCTATTTTTCAAATAGAGCATTGCATGTGTTGAATAGGGTACATTTTCCAACTTTCAGCTTGATCGAATTGTGTGGTGGCAAGTTTTGCTCTCCCAAAGCTCCTAAGAAAATGCCATGCTTCTGGTCAATATTTACTATTCTTTTCATGCTGTTTTACGGAGCGAGTTTTGGGAGGTCTTTGCTTTTTGTCAAGACAAATGAATGTGGTTAAATTGAAAAAAAAATAATGGATCTTTCATCACACAGACGCTAACCCACTGAATAAAAACTTAACCTGATTATTGAGAAATCATCCAGTATAACGGTCCTAGTCCTTTCTAACTGAGTCCACCTTTTCGGTGAGCTTGACTTTAACCACTCCAAAATGAGGCTCAAACACTGATTTGTTAAAAAAACTTGAAGTGCCAAAACTTAACTGAGCCATGTTTAATGTGGTTAAGAATATGTGCAACCCTGTACCTTGGAACAAAGAACGGAAATTTGCTCTTGACTTTCTCATACATGCAGTTCCTTAATTGATTGAATACGCAGCAAGAACACTTGACTTGATGGTATAAATATTGGGAATTTCCCTTCAAAATTATTGGAAGTCGTAAGTCTCCCAAACAATCTACTTGAACTATTTCAATCTCCTTCACACCTGCCTGATCAAAATCTGCAAAATGAAGTCACTGGTCTTCCTTTGCTTGATTGCTTTTACTCTTATGGCTCTTTGTGCAGAGGTCGAATCTGGAACTGTTGAGGCTGGTGATCCGTGCAGCGCTGATGTGGATTGTGCCGAGGGCCTCTCATGCCAAAGGTGGAAGGGGAAAACGACCATTTGCCGACCTGAAAATTGTGTCCAGTAAGTTGAGAACTTTTTCCAAATCATCTTAAACAGGCTAAATTTTAGCCGTCTCACTTGTGTGCAATGAAATTTATCAGAAAGTCCAACTGATCATTTGAAATGAAGGAATGAGCTTCAAAGGTTCCTCAAAGGTTTTGTAGTAACAACTTTTGTCAAATGTCTTAGTATCAAACCTTTTTTTTTGCTTGCAGGGAAAATGAGCGGTGTGGGAAAACCCAAGGGAATTGTTGTGGTCGAATGCGATGCATGTATTGGGCCAACGAAAACGGAAGTGGGTCCAGTCTTAGATGCTTGACCCTTGAGACTCTATTTTCACGCCCTTGACTGTCTAAATAAAAAAAGCCTCATATGACTATTATTCCAACATTTACGTGCACGGTTTTTTTCTTGTTGTGAAAAATAAACCTGGTCTTTTTAAAAGCATATTTAGTATGCCCGTTTCATTTCAATCTCTGGTCGATCCCATCATGTCTTTGATCCCATTCGTAAATATGCCGAGACCGAGAATCCATCCAGAGCCAATCCATTCAGATTTCCCTATTCTTATCTTAGGTGGGTCTTCAAGGCCTTGATAAAGAGGCTCCATAGAGATTGGCAGGCAAACCAACGCCAAAATGTTTGAACCCCAACCGTCGTCAACCAAACCCAACAAGCGAGCAGCCAGAGGTCATCAAATGGGAAATCTCGTGCAACCTTTCTGCAGGACTCAAATGCTCCATTCGTTCTGATGAGGACATATTCCCTTGTTACGTCACATCCATAGGCCTTCCGCAGGAGGATCCACTATCGCCAAATATATTCAATTTATATAGATTCCATCTGCTAGAAGACCTTACTCACAAAAGCCCACAATCAATTACAATAAAAATATAATATTCATTATATGGAGATAGATAACTTCGTCCGGCTAATTGAGCCGTGGAATCGCAAAATGCGATCAATGCTCTCCACAGTTATTGCACAGAGAACGGCTTTCAAGCCAACACCATCAAGACGAAGGCCAAGGTCTTTCCCAAAGGTCGTTTCTCCTTCCCACCCATCTCCATCCGTATCAACAATAGTCTTATTGAAATAGTCAAGTTTTTTAATGATGTCGATTTCGTCTTCACCACCCAACTCTCCTTCACCAATCACCTCAAATCAACAATAACCAAGGCCAGGGCCAGGGCCAGAATCGGATACATCTGCAATAGACTACCAATCAAGAATCTTCATCTGCCAATAGTTCTTCAACATTGGGAACATTCATCTACTTCACTATCTATTTTTCAACGGTTTCATAAAGAATCCATTGGCATATGCAAGAGTCAGCTGTCGTAAGCCCGAGTTCCATAAAAATCCGGATGCTGGCATCTATCGGTGAGACATATAAGTACCATTTTTGGACTCGGGGTGATTAGATAAGGAAATCCATAGATAAATAAAATAGAGATATCTCAATTTTGACGTCGCCAAAACCGCCCTCTATGAGGGATTAGCTAACAACATTGTTAAAAATGATGGTATTATAAGGAACGTCGTAGAGTGCGCTATCTTGTTTATAACGTAAATATCCTTTTTGAAGTTTGATTCTCAGAGTCAATCCAGAAAATACAGCCGGAGTCACCTAGAGGTCATGTTACGGATCACACAACTGTCGCCGTCATCTGCCTGCTTAGCTAGAATTGAGAATTCTGGAGCTGGTGTGTGGGAAATCGTAAGACATGTAAGCCTCCGCTCAGGCGTTCTGTTGTGGATTTTTTATAAATCAAATTCCGTTCAAGTAATGACTTTGTTTTGATAAGAATGACTAAATAATCATATAAGGATGTCGTTTGCTGAATTTCAGCATGATACTTTACTCCATCCACGAGAAACAATGTTTCCAAATTTGCAACAGTCGCAATGGCCACTTTTTTTTCGTGACTTGGATGACATCTCGTGGCACTTTGATGAAACGGACGGTGATATAAACAATGATAAAACTCTGACTTGACGACATTTGATGATTGATTAAATGCTCTGTGCATTGTATTGCATATTTTGATGAAACAGGATGAGGAAGATACTAAGTGACTTATTAAACGGGAAAGACCATATACTTTCCCTAAACTTTTGTTAATTTCAAGCCTTGAAATTTTATTTCTAAGCTAGACTAAGTTTGAATTTTTAAAGGAAGACCTGAATAATTTCAGAGTTTGGCTCTCACCGTTGTAAAGTTTGACTGATGTAACACATTTGGCGAGTTCAGGGCATTTTTTTTAATAACTCTGTCTTCCTGGTTTGGTGTTTTTGTTTCATTATTCACTTCTGTAGGACCTGAAGTATCTACCTTGAAGTATTAAATTTGGAAAAAACTAACTATTAAGTTAATTGAAACGATTATATTGGTATCTAATTGGGTTAATGTAACATCAAAATATTAAATACCTTTGTCTGATTGACTTTACCTCTAACTTTGGACAATAACATTGTCTAAGTCAAAATTATTGAGTTTGAAAGGTAAAAATGTGCCCTGGCCAACGAGATGTCATAAGTGCTTTCACAGTTTTAACATTGTCAGAGCGTATGCGCCATGTAATCTATTTTTTCACGAAGGTTGGTTCTGTTCTATTTTTACCTAATATTGATCTGCTTCTTTGTAGCCAACCGATGGGCACTCCTTCTTCAGACTTCAAATTTGATGTTAGCTTTTGTAGCAAGCAAACGAATTTCATTGTTTGTACACTTTTCAAAAATGTCAAACTGGAGTCCCTGATCCGTATCTGCGCAAACTCGATCGGCCGGCCAAAGGACCATTTTCTTGACTCATTGATACATTAGCTGAGCTGAAAAAGGAACAAACTTGAACCCAATCAAGAACAAAGGGACCCTTCATATTATGTTCTGAACTAGTTGTAGGTACGAAGTCCATCAATCTTTCCACCGTTGAGAAAAATGCAATCAATTTTCCTCTCTTTGAAACTCTGGTCGTTGGTTTGATCTAGCTCATCAACCAATGGTTTGATGTCAATGAAACGTACACCATCAGATAGTTTATCATCTTAGCATTTCAAAAATGTAAGTATTTTTCTTGTAGCACGTGTGACATTGGTAAATATAACGTTAAATGGTGATCAAGTCAAGTCCTCCCACCAAAGCAGCACCATTTTAAACTTGTGTTGCCATCACGGTCGTACAGTACCGACTTTGTCGAAGAACCATTAGAATCTCCCTATTGGGTCTCGGCCTCGTGACGTCATGTGATGACGTGGACAGCCAGTCACGTGACCCTTAGCCTAAAAAGTAGGACATTGTTCTGAATTCAATGCTATAGGGGTGGCCGCTTAAGACAAGACACTTTCAAATTTCCCCCTTAAAACGACTTGCGCGCTGTGATTGTCTAATTTTGGCAAATGGGTGGCTGAACATATGTCTTGAAAATTTTTTGAAACAAAAACATTCGGGATTTTGTCTAGCACGTCGCCATGGAGGGTGAGAACATGAAGAGCAGGAAGGAGCGCCGGGTAGCCATTTTAGCTCTTTCACCACGTGGCAAGATGCCTATGGAGATCTCGCGTGACCTTGGTGTCTCCTGCCAGATGGTGCACCGCACCTTGGAAAGGGGCACTGTTGAGGCTCCAAAGAGGGTGAGGGACCAGTCAGCCAGGCCAGAGGAGACACTCCAGGGCGTCAAGGAAATCATTGAGGAGAAGCAGGGCAAGGTCACAATTAAGGTACTTGCACGTGAATTTGACATTTCCAGGACCACCATGTGGCGCCTTGTTGAAGAGGATCTTGGCCTCAAGAGCTACAAGAGGACCCCAAGGCAGGTGTTAAAGCCTGTGGACTGCAAGCCCAGGTTCAGGCAGTGCAAAAGTGCCTGAATAGACTGAAGAAGAAGCCCTCCAACATTGTCCTTCTCCACCTTGACAAGACTCCATTCTCCTTGGTTGAGATGGTGTCCTCAGAGACAGGCTTCTACCTTGCCAAGGCATGTGGAGAGTCCCCCATGCCCACTATGGGAAGGAGAGTCACTTTGCAAATCTACAGGTGGTTGCAGTTGTGGGGGCCAATGGTCAGAAGTGTGACCTTGTATTCCTCCAGCCTGGGGAGAGGCTGGATTCTGAGACTTACATCAAGTACTTGAGGGAGGACATCTTCCCCTGGCCAAGGAAGACCTATGGGGATGACTAGTGGCTCCAGCAGGATGGAGCAAGTTGCCATGCATCCCAAATTACACAAGACATGTTGATGAGGGAGGTCCCTGGCTTCATCCCAAAGGACTGCTGGCCTCCCCACTCACCAGACGCTGCTCCAATGGACAACGCCATCTTTGGGCATTTGAAGTTCATGCTGAGTGGTGTCCAGTACCATTCTAAAGACCAGCTCAAGCCAGCTATTGTGGGTGCCTCATCCGTAACAACTGCAAAAAGTTTAGGGGCAAGTTGGAACAGATTATTGCCAACAATTGAGGCTGGATTGAGTAAAAATTATATGTTTAGGTCTAGTCTAATTGCACAAAAAATGTAATTTTCAGTGGCAACTCCTACATATTGCACTTTACCCAAGAAAACATAAAGCGTCTTGTTTAAGGCAGCCACCCCTGTATGATTTCTGACAAAAACTGCTTTATCTCACTCAATTGTGTTGTGCAAGGCTTATTGACTAAGTTAAAAAGTACCAATGGGGTTGGTTTGAATTTTTGAAATTCTAATCAATTCTAATCCAAATGAGGCAGACAAATATTCAAGGAAATGATTAAAATAATTTCTGAGAGGGATAGATTGTCAATTCCACTCAGAGTTGGATAAATTAATTGATGAAATGTAATAAATTACAATTAAAATTACTTCCTCAAAAATCTAATTCATCACAATAACATTGTCTGAAAAATTAATTGACTTCACTGGACTTCAAAATTATAGGGATTAATCAAAATTTATTTCATTGCACCTTTTGTCAAAATTCTATTGACTGAGACTCTTTTGTCAATATTGAATTTGATTTATTCTCAGTTATATGCTTAAGTGGTTTTGTTTTTATTCATTATCTTTCCTTTTGAAACACAAGCATATTAGGCGGGTGATGGTTTTCCTACTTTGTTTAAAAACTGTTTTGTTTTTTGGTTTTTTCACTTCCCATTTTAATACTTGAGAAATGTTAATCAATATTTATAGCGACACGCATTTTTGTCCTGAAATACAATGACAGTAACTTATTAATTAGTTGATGTTTCAGTGAAAGTTTTCTTTTTTTGTTGAAGAGACATTCTGTTTAAGCCTAAGTTGCTACATTGTTAGCAATAATTCAAGCCTGAAGAAATTGTTTCTTGGCAGTCTTTACATGGTAATTGGAAGGCAGTGGGATAAAACTTTAACATGTTCTTTTATTCATTCAACCCTTTTTATTTCTTTTTACGTTCACATTGAGCCTTAAACCCTCAAATTGCTGAACTAGAACCGTTTTAAGTGTAAATCATGGCAAGAATGTCCTACTTTTTTATAGCAAGGTGACTTGAGAAAACGTAGATTCAAGAAGCTGCATTTTGTGGATTAGGGTTGGGTTTTTGCAATCGTTTGGATGTGTAAATTATTATAGGCTTGTCTGTAAGATTCTCACAACAAACAAAGTTATTTTCTTGCAAAATAATCCGTTTCTACACACTAAGCTGTTACACTTGGGGGCGGGAATCGGTCACCCTCTGAGCTTACTTTAGTGAAGAATTTCAAAACAAAAAGTGGCCGAGACCCTATAGAGGTTGTGAAGAATTGATTGTTGTCTTTCGCTATGGATCCTGCTAAGACCTGCCGTGTAGACATCGCTGTAGGCCAGACAGCACTGTCCAGGCACTGAAAGAGACAAATTACCTAATATTTCAAGTAAAATTGCCAACAATATCACCAACCAATGTCCTTTTTGATATCGGTAAATAATTATGATACTTATTTATCAGTACAATATCACACATTGCGAAATAGTTAAAATTATGTCGAGTTTTGTCTCTTCCCGAGTGCATGGACAATGCTGACTGGCCTTCAGCGATGTCTACGCAACAGGCTGGTGGGGCAGGAATAGAGAGGGACAACAAACAATTCTTCACAACCTCTATACATACGCGCGGAAACGAGAGAAAAATTGACCCTACAATCGTAGGTGCAAAATTCACAAACCATATAATGTCATTATATGATCTGTGGCAAAATTCCGGTCGGAAAAGCGCGCAATGCTCTATGCTTCAAATCACTCTAACTGCCACAATTTCAGTCGATCAAGTTGAAATTAAGCATGTGACCTTTGAACTATCAATCAAACACTTGGTTTTATTAGATTTTTCTCTGTCTGTCACAGAATTGGAAAAATGGCTTTTGCCAGTAGCCGAGGCATCCAGGTATTTAGTGATCCTTGGATTAAACGATTCCAACGGTACGCAAAGAATTTCTGTCCAAGCTAGAAGAAGGTTTCGAGTAACGCCCACTGAAAACGTATTTTTGAGGGTGTCAAAACGTGAAAAATGACAATCTTTTTTTTGTCTCCAGCGTGTTTAGAAGGTTAAAATCATTGATTTATGACTTCATTTGCTGATTTAATGACATCTTGCTGAAAATTGAAATTTTAAATTGAAATTTTAAAATTGAAATTTTAAAATTGAAATTTTAAAATTGAATTGAAGTTGTACCTCAATTCTTAGACTCCCGTTTTGAAATGGGCTACATTTATTAATTGAGACAATGCTCAAAGTTTTTAAAACCATGGAAGTACAATTGCTTCTCTGACATTCAAAGTTAAACCAAATGTTAGCTTAACAATTAGTGGAAATTAAACAACAAAGCTTATGTGAAGTATGTACACAATAATACCAAAATTGTCTTTTGAAAAGCTTACTTTTAAGGGAATGACTCCTTTGAATGGTAGATGGCACTAGTGTAACTTCACTTTAAGGTTTGTGACGTTTACTTGAAAAAGCCCATTCCACCAACGACAAGATTTGACGAAGGACCTGTTCAATCTGACCCACCCACTCTGTGAATAACATCTTCCTCTACCCAATTGCAATGACCAGGATTCAACTAAAAATGGAAATGAACTTACAAAAAAAGACACAAAACAATCTTTAATCAAGAAGCATGCATGCAATGACACTGCGTGCAAGCAAAGCTAAAATGTGATTTTGCTTTGCTTGATGGATGTCATAATCTTAAATACCTAAAAACCTATTAAATAAATTAAGTTTTGAAAATCTAGTCAGTACACTTTTAGAGCAGATTTTTAGAATATCTTTATTGCTTGCCGAGACTTTCAAAAAGCCTTTGACATTGTCCCCCACCGGCTCCTTCTAAAAAAATTTGTCAAATGGGAATAAAGGGACCACTCCTTCGCTGGATAGCCTCGTGGCTTTCGGGAAGGAAAAAAAATAGTGGTTCTAAATGGTCAACCATGTGAGTGGACAGCGGTTGATAGCGGCGTTATTCAAGGTAGCGTTTTGGGCCCTTTACTGTTCCTGATGTATGTCTCTGATCTTGCTGAAGACTTCGATAATGACACATTTGTTGAGTCCTATGCCGATGACACTAAACTTGGTCGAGCCATCGAAGTTCCTGGCACTGATAACAACACGCTCCAAAAAAACCTCGACAAGTTGGTAATGTGGGCCAACAACAACGGCATGAAATTCAACGTCGAGAAATGCAAGTTCCTCACTACGGAGCCAAAAACACTTTGGCCTCATACTCGATTCAAGGAACGGTGCTTGAAGCAATCGATAACCATAGAGATGTCGGAGTGACCATTCGTCAAAACCTTAAACCGTCCGTTCAAATTGCCAGTGCTGTCCGCAAAGCCAATTCAATCCTTGCGCAAATCAAACGCTCATTCTCCGTCAGAACGCCAGAGACATTCGTTGAGATCTACAAGACCTTCGTTCGATCACATCTAGAATTCGTTGTTCAAGCATGGAACCCGTGGCTACAGAAGGACACCCTTCTTCTTGAAGGAGTCCAAAGAAGAGCGATAAGGATGATGTTTGGAGTGACGGGAAATTTTGAGGAGCGTTTGAAAAGTGTGGGCCTCACTACACTGGAAAAGCGCAGATCGCGGAGACCCAAATCAAACTCGATCTCAAACCACAAATGATTTGATCCTCCCAAACGCTGGCCTAGATATAAGAAAGTATTTTTTCACCGTTCGAGGAGTGAAGCTCTGGAATTCCTTACCAATGATTGGCAAGAACTCTCATACCCTTAATTCATTCAAATCATGATTGGATAACAATCCACAATACCTATAACTAGGGACAGGAAGTTAAGACGAATAAAACTGTCGAATTAAACGAAAAAAGACGAACAAAATTGCCTGATTAAGCGAAAAAAGACGTATAAAATTGACCGATTAAACGAAAAAAGACGAATAAAAGTTCCCAACAGACGGAAAATGAGAAAAAAATACTTGCAAAATGGAAAAAATCGAATTAATTTCCCAAAAAGGCGAATGAACCTGTCTTATAAGAAAGAAGAAAAATTAAATGCGCGTCCAGACGAAAAAAGACGTTTAAAGCTGCTCCCACAAAATAGACGATATGTATGTCCCTAATGATAAGGACCAATCTGTCTGAACTGATCTGATTGTCAAAAACGGCGAAATCTAGAAAATTTAAAAAAGGAAGTACCTAACGAGAAAGAATTAGCCAGTAGTACATATGTCAAATATAAACCAAGAGTTAAAAATGCCTTTTTAAAGGAACGTTTTTAGTACAGCTATAATTAAAATCAGATTTGCAAATCCAATAATTGTTCTGATGGCCTTTTTAACCCAATAGTAATCTTTTCTTTCTGTGTCTGTCGAGCAACTATACGAGTACAAGTTAATTTATAAGTGTGGATTGTATTTTGTTTGTCCGAAACCGCAACTGACAATCAAATTATTACATTGGCCTGTGATTGGTGGGGTTGAACTTTCTTTGAAGTTTTTATTTGCTTGGAAAATTTAAAAAAAAAGCGCTGCAAGCGCGTGAAATCTAAGAAAATCCAAAGTTTTGGCCGATCAGACGAAAAAATACGAAAAAAATCCAAATTAGACGAAAAAAAATTCGCGACGAATGAAGGCCAAAAAGACGAAAAAAACGAAAAAAGACGAATAAGTTTATTCGTCTTAAATTCCTGTCCCTACCTATAACTAAAACCAAAACAACTCTCATCTTTCCATCAATCCACTGACAGTAGGTTTCTTACAGCTGCTCACATCCACATTTTCACACTTTTGACCCTTGCATGTCTTCCAAATAACCCTTTGTGGTTCCTGAAGACTAAATATACATTATTTTACATTACATTATTTTATTGCGATGTCAAAATCATCAGTTTTATTCAGATACCTTTTGAATTTTTCGAATTATGGCTTTTGAATTATGGAAAGGTCATATTAGTAAGTCTTCAATGCAAATTTTGTAAAATTCAATAAGGTTTTAAGATATCGATTTTTGTCCATTTGACCATGGTCCTTTGAAAAATATACAGTAAAATTCTCACAAAATACGAAGACACATCTGTTCAACTTTTTTTCAATTTTCATTTGAAAACCTAACCGAATGTACTGAAATCAATTGAAACATAGTGTGCAACAAAAATCTATATCATTTCCTTGGAAATTTAAGTTTTCATATCCCCAGAACGTTTTTTTCGTTTTTGGGCCAGATTTGACTAGATTTTCAAAAAATAAATTACTTTATAGGTTTTTAGTTATATAACTTTTAATCTAGACCTGGCTATGAAAAACTCAGTAAATCAAAGTTGTTCCCCTTGGATTCCTGAGTCTGAATCACATTTTATGGCGTTTGGGAATTTCCATAGAAATTTGATTTGAGTTTTTCAGTACCGCACTGTACTATGAAATCGTTAAGTCCAAAGTGGAATGCCTCCATTCGCTCCCCGTCGGAATATTCAAGGTGGTTAAAGGTTGGCGGCATTTGGTGTTTGTTGCGGGACATGACAGGGTCTCTTGGTGAGTAAAGATTGGGATTCTGAAAGAAATGCATGAAAAATAAACTTTTAAAAGGCTTAGTAGTATGGCCGTTGTTCCTAGGAACTCGGATTGCCAACCTACTCAAGCTTATCCTAACTAAACCTATCCTAACCTAAACTAATCTAAACTTTTTATAATCCTATCCTGACCTAACTAAACCTAATCAAATTGATAGGTATTATTGTTATAACTTGTGCATGGCAATCTGAGTTCCTAAGAATAATTGTCTACGAAGAAAACTTCGGCCGAGGAATGGTGACCTCGTAACCAGGAAGATCTAAGATGATATTATGTTAAGTGTGCACCGTGGTGTGCTAGTAGCATTGACTTCAAGGAAACCTTGTAACTAGTTAACCTTAACATAAGGTTTGATTAACGAGGAGCATGACTGAAAGCATGCAAAGAGGGAAGTTCTCCGCCCGTCGTTGAAGCATTCCCAATAGAACACTTCAACGGCGATCGAACCAACTCCAAGAGAACTTCCTTTCAGTGTTTCTTCGAATTCGCTGTCAAAAATGATGATGATGATGATGATTTTATTTGGGACTTGATACATGAATAAAAAAAGTAAGAGGTAAAAGGTGTAAAGATCTAATAGGTTGCAGATGCAACTTTTGTAGATATCCCCGGGCTATTCCTTGCGCCTGTTGGCTTTTTTTTCAAGGATACCCTCTCATCAATTTGGCACTTAGTAGGTTAGACTTTGGGCTGGTGCTCGTTGCGGTTAATATATGATGGAGCAATATTTTTTAGGAATTCGAGAGTAGTTTGCATGAATAACAGTTCTTTACGCAGCAAATTGTTTAGTAAGAGATGGTGATTGATTTTGTTAAATGAGAAGTCAATTGTAGCAATCTAGAGTTAAAATCGATGGTCATTTTGCTTGAAGTAATGAAAGTGTTCCAAATTTTTAGGAAAGAAAAAAAGATATTTTTGGGGGAATTGAGTACCTCGCTAAAACCAGAGTATACAATATTTTCCGTATATTTAAGGTTAAGTGCCGGACATGTTCTTTCCAATTTAACTGTTCATCTAAATGCAATCCTGAAAATTTGACACTTTCTGATCTTTGTGATTTGCTCCAAATCGCCGAATTCGTGTTTCCTCCATTTCTACGGTAAAATCAGCCAAGATTTGGCGAGGTCCGAATAAAATAAACCTGATTTTGCTTAAATTTAAAGTAAGTTTGTTTTCTTTGAAGTATTTTGCCAAAACTCCTAACCATCCTATGCACTCAAGCTTTGATAAATCCGTTCCGCAATGTTGCAGAGTGGTGTCAGAATTTGCAGAATTGCATTAAAACCTCAAAAGTGGTTTCAAAGGTATTTGGAATTTAAAACTGACTTCTTGAGCTCAAAAACACGCCGTGTGTGCCTTGGAATAATGAACGGAAATTCGCTCGTGACTTTGTTATGCAGCTCTTTAATTGATTGCAAACAATAAAAGAACACTTGTTCAAGATTTTATGGTATAAATATTGGGAATTTCCCGTCGAAATTATTGGAAGTCGTTAATCTCCAAAACAATCTAGTTGAACTATTTCAATCTCCTTCAGACCTGCCTGATCAAAATCTGCAAAATGAAGTTGCTGGTCTTCCTTGGCTTGATTGCTTTTACTCTTATGTTTCTTGGTGAAGAAGTCGAATCTAGAGCTCTATATTAGAAAGAGTACAATCATATCCAACGCCATCTAGTTCATTCTGCTCGCAACTGCTCGCCGTTCCCAAAAGGATGCACGAGTCCGCTCTAAGCTGAACAAATTTTCCAAAATATGAGACCAAGATAGCAACTTTTGAGAAACTAAGGGGCCTAGAACCCTTATGAAGGGGTCCAAAATGAACTGTTAGTGTGCTTCAAATGAGTTAAGATTGCATTACTTGTAAAATTAGGTTTAAAACTTTAAAAGACATTAAGAGAATGAAAATCTATCCCCTTGGACATATTGATGCAAGTGGTGATGGCAACAATGTGATTGGAAATGAAATTGCAGGGCTGCTGAATTCTCTTCCCTCTTGTGCTTGGCTGTCATGGTCATTGCTGAGAAAGAGCGCAGGGAATTATTTTCTTCCTCTCTTGACTTCACCCCTGACTGCAATTTAAACTTGCCCACCAACCCATTGATATGCAAGATCACAGAAGTAGCTGGTGGTGGCCAGCAGGGGAGTCCAGTCAAATGCTTGCTAGCTTCAGATGGCTTGCCCAGCTTGCCCACTGGCACTTGTTAAGAAGGGAACTGATAGGATTGCTGGGCCGGGCCAGCTTTCTCTCTCTCTCTCGCTCGCTCTCTCTCTCTCTCTCGCTCTCCGCACTGAGCCCAGTGGGCAAACAAGGACTTGAAGGACTTGACTCAACATTTCAGGGTTGATAGGTAAAGAAAGGAAAACTCAACATTCTCCTCTCTATCAATATTCTATCTGACACATTTTTATGGTAGGAGCCCTGATTGCGAACGTTTTCTCTGAAAAGCATTGATCAGAGTGAGGGGTGAGATATTCATTTTTCTTTTGGTCTTTTAGGTTTTAAACTTAATTTTACAAGTAATTCAGCTTTGAATCATTTGAAACACACTAATAGGTCATTTTGGACCCCTTCATTAAGGTTCTAGGCCCTTTACTTTCTCAAAAGTTGTTACCTTGTTCTCATATTTTGGAAAAGTTGTTCAACTTAGAGGGTACTTTTGCATTGTTTTGGGAACGGCGAGCAGTTGCGAGCCAAATCAACTAGATGGCGTTGGATATGATTGTACTCTTTCTAATATAGAGCTCTAGTCGAATCTAGAAATTTTGAAGCTGGTGATCGGTGCAAGGTCGATTCAGATTGTGCCGAAGGCCTCACGTGCCAAAGATTTACGTTGAATATTACCACTTGCCGACCTAAAACTTGTGTGAAGTAAGTTAATTAATTTTTCCAAGTCATCCAAAATGTGATAAATTTTACCCAAGATCAGGTGTGTGTAAGGGCAAATGAGATAAAAAAGTAATTTTCACCTGGTTATATTAGCTTTCATGTGCTTTCAGGGAAAACGAACTGTGTGGAATAAAACATGGAAGATGTTGTCAACGATTCCGATGCAGGTTTCAGGCCAACGAAAATGAAGATGGGTCAAGTCGTAGATGCGTGTCATTGCCTGCCCTTCATTTTTAAAGCCTGATATGACAATTATTCGAACATTCATTTCCACGATTTGTTCCTTGACGTGAAAAATAAACATTATTCTGTTGAATGCACCTAAACTTTGCTTATTCATTTGTGTGTTTCGGTTATAATTTCTTTTTTTTTTTTGACATCCCTGTTTTCAGTTCTTTCTCAAATCAGCATAGACATCCGTCACGATTTTGAGGTAAAGCAATGTCGGCTTTGCCCAAGACCCCAATCTCCTAAATTGGGCAAACAAAGCTAGACATCAAAAATGTCGCTAAAGTTCCTGACCCTAGTAGTAAGATATCTTGTAATGAAGTTTGGAATCCTCAGAGTAGTAACTTTACCGAAAAGTGAAGGAACATGTTGATGACAGAAAATGTACTCCAACGCTTAAACAAACAATTTTTATCGACTTGCAGGCTTCTGAAACACTTGTGATAATTATTTTCACCGCCGGCAGAGAACCAAACGTCATTCTTTGAAACACTTAATGGATTTGGGCGCAAGATGAATCATATTCTTTTAAGGTTGCATTCTGCAACAGAGTTTGTCGGGGGATCAATTTTTCCGATTTATCGAAATGGGGTAGTATTGAAATTTATCGACATGGGGTTGTGGAAGCCGAAAAAGTTCAAGCCGAACTTTACCATACCAAGCAGTGAAAAAGTCTTGAGACCTCTCTTTCGCTCAGCAAAATGGTACACTTGATTGATGAGGTTGAAGTCGGACAAGTTAATTTTTAAGTCAGATTGATATCAATCTACAATAACTTTAATTATATGTGAATTTGGCCTCCATTGGCCTTAATGACGTCCTCTAAACAAGTCCTAAAGAATTGGCAAATCTTCATGATAAAGCCCTTGTGAATCCTCCTCCTCATTCCTTTTTGACAGAGTTCTTGAGGAGGTCAATATTTGGGTGGCGGTCCTTACAGGAGTCTTCTCTACTTGCCACCAGATGAAATAGTTTAAAGGATTCAAATCTGGGCTCTGAGGAGGCCAGAAATCCTTGGAAACAGACCATGTTGGCGCTCATTCATTCCTGAACGATTTTTGTTGTGTGGGCAGGTGTCCCCCATGCTGGAAGACATAGGTGGCCTTTTTTATATTTCCTCATAGTCTTGGCGATCTGTGGTAACACTTTTTCCTTCAAGACTATCAAGTAGTCAGCTGCCGTTAAACAGTATCCACCAGGGACCCAAACTGGAGGCATTTTCTCTCCGGTTGATGCAATGACACCCAACATCATCACTGAAGCTGGATGCTTGGTTGTGGTGATCCTTCTGTCAGTGCTTCCAAAGCAGACGACCCTGTCACTTTACTTGTTGAACACAGGATCTATACTGAATGTATTCTCATCTGAGAAGAAAACCACCCGATTTCCCCGAGTCCTTTGAACTGTTCGGCAGACGTTGACAACGCTTCAGACGGAGTTCTTGCTGATGTTTTAAAAGGAGAGGCATCTCTATTCTTCTGAGTGACTTACTTTTAGCTTTTGAACGGCCTAGCTGACGGTGGACTTGTGCACGTGCTTCTTCTTTGCGTAGTGGGACATTGCCGTGGTGAGATTCATTTCTAAGACCGTTTTGAAGTCTGCAGGCTTAACTTTGGCCGGTCTTACATTCCTGGGTTTGTCTTTAAGATCATCTCCATCTACTAAGCGATTTCGGACTCGACAAACGGTGGCCTTGCTGACATTAAGGGTCTTCATTATGTCAGAGGTGGTCTTGCCGGAAGGGATCAAATGGCTAATCGTGGCTCTTTTGATCTCCATTGTGAAGTGCTCGATGATTTTGTTGACAAATCATGGAAATATTGTAAGTTGAGATGCCAACGATTCATTTGCCATGCGAAATCAATATTTTAAGCACTCTAATAAAAGAAATATTTAAATGGTCTCAAGACTTATTCACTACCCGGTACTGGAAATGTTGGTATGCCAACAATACTCACCCATTTGGGCTCCAATGAGTTCAGCAGGTTTGCAAAAGGTCGAGCAGGTCCAAGGATGTTTCACTAGTGTAAAGTCATGGATTGCACTAGTTTGACTCTTTTTATTTAATTGACACTCTAATATATACCTAAGGTATACAAGAAAGGGATGACTAGAACGAGTAATTTATATCACAGGACTGAGCAAACCAAAGACTCAACAACTAGGAACATCACAGGAATGAAAGAGCTCTCGTATTGGGAGAGTTTTAAGAAGTTAGGGCTCTAGAGTACTCAGAGAAGATATGAAAGGTATCTGATACTGTATGTTTTCAAGAGCATTCATGGGCTCTGTCCTAACCCAGGATTTGAAATCAGTAGGGCCCGGAAAAAGATTTGCAAAAAAGTGACAAAATATCTAATATACATTTTCTTCAAAAACCCAAAATACTTGGAAAAAGCCGGATATTTAGGAAAAAAAATTTTGACAAGGCTATTTCTTGGTATTTTAGTCTGTATTCACCTATTTTCCAAATTTGTTTCTGGTGAAATTGATGCATTTGCCCGTTTTTAGGGGCAAACTTGACATGTAATTGCTTTAAACAATACAATTTTCAATTTGCCTCAATGGATGGCGCAGTTTTTTCGTAATGTCCAATCTTAGTACAAATGCCATTTTGTAGAGATTTTTGTATTTTGGGTTCATTTTGGGAAGGCTCTATTGAGCATCATTGGTCATTCATTTGTTTTCCTCAATTTTGAACGAAATATATTTTTTTTTGACTAGAATATTTGAGAAGAGAAAATATTTATTTTTTCCTTGAAACACCCGAATTATTTAAACAATCGAGGAAAAGTTTTGATTGGAAGCATGAGAAGAGGAAAGTTCTCCGGCGTCTTTGAAGCATTCCCATTGGAACACTTCAACGCCAATCGAACCAACTCCAAGCGAACGTCTTTTCAGTGTTTCTTCGAATTCGCTGTCAAAAATGATGGTGATGATGATTTTATTTGGGGGACTTGATACATAAGGTAAATAAAAAAGTAAGAGGTAAAAGGTGTCAAGATCTAATAGGTTGCAGATGCAAATGTAGATGTCCCCGGGCTATTCCTTAAGCCTTTTGGCTTTTTTTCAAGGATACCCTCTCATCAATTTGGCACTTAGTAGGTGTGATTGACTTTGGGTCAAAAATCTTTTGGGGTTCGTTGCGATTAATATTTGATGGAGCAATAATTTTAAGGAATTCGAGAGTGGTTTGCATGAATAACAGTTTGTTACGGAGTAAATTTTTTCAAGAGTTGTTAAATGAGAAGTCAATGGATCAGTGTAATCCAGGTGTGTAGACACTTTTTTAAATTTTGCGCTGGGGCCCCCCTCCCAGTTTTTCCGCCTGTCTTAGCTTGGAAAAAGTGCGGGTGGTTCAGTTCAAAAGTGACCAATCACACTTGTGTTAAACCTGAAAAATCTGAAAGGGAGGCCCCAGCGCAGCATTAAAAAAAGCGGCTACACACCTGGATTACACTGATCCATTGTAGCAATCTAGAGTAAAAATCGACGGTCATTTTGCTTGAAGTAGTGAAAGTTTTTCAAATTTTTAGGAAAGAAAACCCAGGAAGCTTTTAAACCCATGCAAGGCGGACTGATGGTAAACTAAAAATTACATCCCCACCTCGTCTTTCTTTGAATTGAAACCAGTTTAGAACTGTCAGATTTTCCCCTTTTTGCTTTTGAACATGAATTGGATTATCCTACGTTTGACCAAGTATTCTACTTTCAGTATTTGCAATTTTTAAACCATTCATCTGTGTGTGCTCTGCTTTTACTCCCTTCAATCCAGCTAACACATCGCTTTTGCACTAAAATAAGGTTTTCGAAGTTTTGAGAGGTTCGAAAATTCTCGATTTCATATTCAAGTCGACTTATGATTAATGCATTGTAAATTGAATATTTTATTTTTGGAGGAATTGAGTGCCTCGCTAAAAACAGAGTATACAATATTTGCCGTATATTTAAGGTTAATTGCCGGACAAGTTCTTTCCAATTTAACTGTTCATCTGAATGCAATACTAAAAATTTGACACTTTCTTTTCTTTGTGATTTGCTCCAACTCGCTGAATTCGTGTTTCCTCTATTTCTACGGTAAAATCAGCCAAGATTTGGCGAGGTCAGAATAAAATGAACCTTGTTTTGCTTAAATTTAAAGTAAGTTTGTTTTCTTTAAAGTATTTTACCAAAAATCCTAGCCATTCAATGCACTCGTCCTCAAGCTTTCCGTAAAATAAAAATGAAAAAATAAAAAATAAAAAATCCGTTCCGCAATGTTGCAGAGTGGTGTCATCTGCAAACATAGTCATTTTAAAAATTGTTAAAAGGGGTAAGTCATTGATATAAACTAAGAATAAAATAGGGCCTAAAATACTGCCTTGAGGCACACCGCAAGAAATACTTCGCGATTTTAATTGTGAGCCATCAAGTTCGACTCTTCGTTCTCGGTTTGACAAGTAGTTTTTAATCCATTTGATGATATTTGTGCTGAACCCATATTTTCCTAATTTCATTAAAATAATTTCATGATGGACAGTTTCAAAAGCTTTTTTCAAATCAAGAAATATTGCAATCTGGTGAAATTGGTGCATTTGCCCGTTTTTAGGGGCAAACTTGACATGTAATTGCTTTAAACAATACAATTTTCAATTTGCCTCAATGGACGGCGCAGTTTTTTCGTAATGTCCAATCTTAGTACAAATGCCATTTTGTAGAGATTTTTGTATTTTGGGTTCATTTTGGGAAGGCTTTATTGAGCATTGGTCATTTATTTGTTTTCCTCAATTTTGAACGAAATATTTCTTTTGACTAGAATTTTTGAGAAGAGAAAATATTTATTTTTTCGTTGAAACACCCGAAATATTTAAACAATCGAGGAAAAGTGGAGAAATTTTTTCAAAATAATTCCGGGCCCTAGACATCAGTTTTAGCGCTCGTGGAGGTTTTACAAGCGTTCTGAGAGCACCTCCAAATCCAAGGGGATCGAGGTTAGTTCGATCAATGAAGTCCTCCTCTCTTCTAGGAGGTATTAGTCTTCGTTGGGAATATCTGGGAGCTGATCCTCTAGCAGCGCTTAAAGCAAGATTGGACAAATTTTTAAATACTATTCCTGATCAACCCACTATTCAAGGGTTATACAGATCTGCAACCAGTAATTCGTTGATAGACCAAATATCATATAAATGTTAATTTTATGCACTAACGTAAATGATTAACTTTTTTTAAATTCCTTGTAGCGATAATAGAAATCCGCAACACAAAGAAATGAAATTGTATCCGTTATCAATTGCTCTTTGAAAGTAATTGACACATGTCTGGTGCATGGAACCCTCACAAAAGTGTTTCAGCAAAAATCTTTGGAACGCTTCTCTCTGTCATGAACATAAACAAATTCCTTCCATCATCAGTGATGATGGATGAAGTATTCATCACTGTGCTCGAAAAAATTTATTGACTTGCATGCTGCTGAGACTTTTGTCATAATCTGCACCGTAGGCACAGAGCTTAGCTTAACCAAAAAGCACTGAATTTCTGGAGTGGGAGGCTAACCGTGAGAATCATGATTTCCAGTAGGATTGATTCGATTCCGTTCTTTTGCTAACGAGACCTGGCTTGTTTTCAGTAGACTACGTGTTTCAAATTTCAGCTCAATCGAATGGGAGTGATTACCGTATCATTTTATGGACCTGCTGCCGTTAGCGGTGTAGGCTTGCCAAAAAAATCTCAGTTTTCAAGGGTCAGATTTTCGAAAAATATTGCATTTATAGGCAATGGCATGGTTGAGAAGTATTGCAAAGTAATTTGAAAACAAATGTAGAAATTGGAAGCCTTCAATTAAACAAATTATTTGTTTTTAGGTTTAGTTGCCCCAGGAACCGATCTTCTCTGGCCATCTTGTTATTCAAAGTCGGGTATTCCTAATTCCAAAGTTCAGAAGAACCCTCTCAACTTGTGTGGCGAAATTTTAGATAAAAGCAACAAAACATAAACTAGATGGCGTTGGATATGATTGTACTCTTTCTGATGTAGTGCTCAACGCTAAGAACGCAATTAAACTGTTCCTACTGGAAATTAAAGAAGCTCATGTTCTTTACTGGAAATCATGATTCCTCTCGTTAGCCTCTCAGTCCAGAGAAATTCAGTGGTTCTTGGCCTAACGCAATGAGAACACTCAATGTATGGAACTCTAAAGGTGTAATTCTGGCTAGGAATTAAAGTACTTAGACTACTAGAAAAAAGACTTACAATATTTCTCTTCATTTTTTCTCGGTCTTGAAACTTTGAAGGAAAGTGTCCTCTTGATGGAGCAAGAGTGCTAATCAATAGGGCCCGGAGAAAAATAATATTTTTTTGCTGGGAAGCAGAAATCCCAGAGGTTTCACAACGTAATATCAGCTAATTGCTGACGAGCGTGATTTCCTACTCTTTGAAACGTTTGGAATTTCCACTTCGCAACAAAAAAAAATATTTTTTTTCCGGGCCCTGCTACTCAAGCTTTTTGTGTTGGTTGAAATTTCCTGGGTTTGATGACCATCATCATTTGAAGTCCACAACTGGCAAAAGAAATGTGTAGCTTTGCTTCTTCTTTCTTTTTGTTCTTGAGGACTTGGTGGGTATGAAACCCCAAAAAATTGATAAATTGTAAAAACTCGACTGGCATATTGCTCTCATCAAAAGCATCTTTGGAGAAGAAAGAAAAATCTCATTTGCTTCTATTTCAAGCAATAATTACGCCTATTTATTATGATGTTAATTAGTTCTTTAGTTTTAAAGGGGAACTCAGTAGTCCAAAAAGAGCGCTGTTGATCAATCACTAGTAACAGATTTGTCTGATGTTTTCAACGAGACACCAATTTGAAACAAAGGTAGCAAAACTTTGAAGGCACTATCAAAGTTTGAGACATATTTTTCACAACGTTAAGTGATTGTGAAAATTAGCTTTCATCTATCATGTACAGTTAGCACTGTATATTGAAACTTTTTCTTTCCTCATTGTTAATTTAAGAAAAAATGTGGAACATCACGTAAATTCATATGCCATACGAAAGGAAACAACTTCTCAGAATCGCCATCTTTGACATTAACAACAACCTTGAATCGTCCAAATGTAGCGTCGGCACTTACGAAAATCTTTTCTTCAGCAATAGCGTGGCCTTTGATGTACAGAAATGTACCTGTGATCCTTTCAATCCCAATATTAATGTGGTAAAGACCAAATGGGTTAAGGTATTGAACAGCCTTGGTAGTGGCTCAACCAAAAGTTGAGATCGCAACAGAAAACGCCCTCACAGGCTAAACAAAATCGTCTATGTACCAAAGAGAGGACCGTGGACCCTGTTTTTGGTAATCGGTCCTCTCTTGGATATGATGGTCCTCTTTTTGGGTACACGGTCCTCTCTTGGGTAAACAGACGATTTTAGTTAGTCTGTGAGGGTGTCTGTTTAGTTTTCTGTTGCCATCTCAACCAATTTTAACCCTGAGAAGGCAATCTTTTCCTTGAGAGGGAGGCAATCACCACAGACGTGACTCATTCATGGAGATCAGCCTTCAGCTCCTCTTGTTAGGTGGAGGTTGTCACGTTCCAGGGTCCTGTCCTCAATCATCGGTCACCCCACTCATTTTGGGTGGGTGTGGTTGCAAAGCACTTCAAATTGCTCTTGGCCGAGATATACAGTAATCACTTGATCCACAATCAGAATACTTTTCTACTTATAGCTGCCAAGACGACAGTCTCGATCCAAGAATGTGTTTAGTCGAGAAATTCGAGAACAATGCATATCTGTGGGCCTTCTTCCAATTCTCTGGCTGATCTTCTTTCTTTAGTTTTAAGTTTTGTGAAAAGCTTTAATATAGACTGGATTATGTTATGACAAGTAACAAAGTAACCGTCAAAATAGAGATAATTCTCAAGATGCACAAAAATCACAAAATTCGTCAAACCATTTTCTTAAATTTTTTGTACCTCTTATGTGTTTTTCCGGAAATGTTTTAATTCCTTTGACTGTAAAGGGAAAAATGCCATAGAATGGTTAGTGGCTTAATTTCAAAATGATTGATTTGCCAATAAAACCATTCCAAACTCTGTTACTCTATGATAACAAAATCATTGAAAATGTCTTCAAACAAAGTTGATGTTAGAGAAGATTGACAAAATTGTATGATCAAAAGCATACTGATGATAATGATGATTTTACCTTTCAAGTATTAGGTTTTGTGACACATATCAAAAATTGTATTATTTTCTTTAAACTTGTATAAGTACAATCCAGCCTTTAAAAGTGTTACAAATATTGCATTATCTACTCTAGTCTTGCCTAAGTACAGGCTACTCATACCTAAATTTCAAGCAAAAGTAACATAAGCATTTTGTAACCATACACAAAATTATGATATTGTTGACAAAGAAATAGAATTGATGATTGATTGTGAACGCCAAAAATAACGCACAAACCTATCATGCACCATAAACAGAGGCAAATGATAAAGACTCATTTTGAAAATCATGCAAATTCCATTGCCAGATTACAATATGAAACTCCCTGGCTCGTCAAGTTGGAATCAACATCAATGAAGAACGACCTCACCGGCCCCGCAATGGAATTACAATGCCCCAGGTACGGTACAATGATTGCCAACGGGATGCCCTTAACTCTTACAAAGAGGTCTTGGATCACTTTCCTCAAACAGCAAGTAACAAAAATGATCTATCGTGCCTTGAAATCATTTAAGACATCTGTTTATCAACTATGAAGTCTATTTTATCATTATCATATTATCATAGATAGAAACAAAAAATCCAGAATGACTGGATTATAGATTCAAGAAAGATCCTGCCCAGAGCAGGAATTGAAAAACTAAACTCTTGTTGAATTGCAGAAACATGTCTTTGATTTTTTGTACATTTTCCATCCTGAGTCATTACAGGTCCCACAATTCATAAGTTGTATTTACCATTCCAAAATCTTATTTTTTGTAAATGCTTTTACATGCCAGGACAACTTGACCCAGTGGACAACTCGACCCAACGGACAACTCGACCCAACGGACAAGTCG
>JAAGOF010000243.1:210664-278497 GCA_010645155.1 Tigriopus japonicus
AGCACAAAACTCAAACTAGTGGTTAAAAATATTCACTTTAATTCAAAAAATCAAATTTGAGGAAGAAACAATCTGCCTTTGGCAGTAGGAAAAATCAGTAAAATGATATTCAATAGCAAAAATGCCTTTTGAAAATATGAAGTTACACATATTTAATAGATTTTCTGAAAAATGGGGATCTGCCATGCAATTTTGATTACTAGAAGTTCAATTGATTGGTTATTTCTGTTTTGTGCCTTTTTGAAGTTGTCCACTAAGTCGAATTTCTGCTGGGTCAAGTTGTTCATTAGGTTAAGTTGTTCATTAGGTTAAGTTGTCCGCTGGGTCGAGTTGTCCGCTGGGTCGAGTTGTCCACTGGGTCGAGTTGTCCGTTGGGTTGAGTTGTCCGCTGGGTCGAGTTGTCCTGGGTCGGGTTGTCCGTTGGGTCGACTTGTCCGTTGGGTCGACTTGTCCGTTGGGTCGACTTGTCCGTTGGGTCGAGTTGTCCGCTGGGTCGAGTTGTCCTGTCACCCAAAAATACACCCAAGTTTGCTTCATAGGTCTTTTGGCATCTTCAAATTCAAGCTTTTTGGTAGAAAAATAGTAAATTGAAAAAAGCACAAGACGGAAAAGGCAGTTTTTTGTTTTGTTCGAGTAATCCCTCCTACAAAGCGGATAAAGGGAAAATTCGGAATGATCACAACACCAGGAATTTGGAGAGAATAGACAAGTTGGGCTGAAGAATGACTGGTAGTTTGACGGTTGTTGCAGCACTAAACACTGGGGAATCCTCTCCTAATTTGACTCCCGTCATGGTGTAGAAGTTCTTGAAAAAAAAACGCAAAGAACTAAAATGTGGGGTCTCCATCAAAGCGAGTTCGATCGATTGATTTTATTTTTCATTCTCAAAAATCATTATCATTTTATTGACCGCCTTCTCCTTTTTTGAGACTTCCTCCAAGCCCGAAGAGGTCAGGTCCAACATAGTATTTCCTCACAACTTACTTTATTGCCCGACAATTAATTTTATTGGCCTACCAATCACTTTGTTGCCCTATGAATGAATCATGTCTTAACAAATACCAGGTGGAAATTAAGTCGGGGCCGATTTTCGAGTCCAACTTCAACAAGATCTAGTAGGAGTATCAGTGGAGCTACGCACAAACATCGTTTATAATAAGTCATTTATTTTGCAATTATAACATTTGCTGAACTTGGCGGCCCTCAGCCTCAATGACGGCCTCGATCCGAGGCCGAAACTTTCTGCACACAGCCACAATATAGTCCTTGGGCATTTTGGCCCAGGACCTGCTGACCGCGGCCTTGAGAGCCTTGGTGTTGGGGTGCCTGACTTTGCAGGCCTTGCTAGCTATGTGCGCCCAAACACTGTAGTCAAGGGGGTTCAGGTCCGGCGAGGACGGGGGCCAGAAATCCTTTGGCCAAAATGGCACTGCTGAGGCTAGGTAGTTCTGGACGGCCTTGCTGGTATGTGCAGGGGCCCCATCCTGCTGAAACACCACTGACTTGTCCCTAAACTCCCTCTTGATCCAGGGGATGACCTTGGTCTTAAGGATCTCGATGTAGTCGGCTGCATTGAGTCGATATCCCTCAGGCCAGAACACTGGCGGCATCTTGGCGCCGTTTGTGGCCACGATGCCAAGCATCATGATCGAAGCCGGATGCTTTGTCTTTGTCACGTACCTGGAGGCGTCCTCGTCCCCCCTGAGGCTGATGAAGCGGTCGTTTCGCCTGTTGTAGACTGGGTCAACGGTGAACGTTTTTTCATCACTGAAGATAATGATGCGGTCACCATGGCGCTTGAGGTCGTTTAATATCTTGCGGCAACGTGCGAGTCTGGCCTCAACATTGGCCTCAGACAATAGAGGGCGCTCAAGTCGATTGAGGGACTTCCCCCCAAGGTTTTTAACGATATTCTGAGCGGTCACGTGGCTGATGTTGTTGTCCTTGGCAAGATCGCGAATCGATCGTGTTGGCTTGCGCTTGATTTGGGCCTTAATTCGCTCGGGGTGGCCTTGGAAACCGGTCTCCTGGGTCGAGGTCGATCCTCAAGGCCTTCCCCTTGCTTGATTTTAGCTGAAACCCGGCCTATCATGCGGAGGCTGGCTCCAGTAACCTCCGCGACCTCCTTATGTGGCTTCTTTGCGCGAAGGAGGGCGGCAATCTTATGCCTTTTGGCCTCGTTTGTCCGCAACATATTCAGTTTTGAAAGAGTTGCTTTTAACAAAAGTTGTTGATTTAGCGCAGGACTCCGTATGCAAAGCAAAAAACAGCGGCAAGATTAAAAACAACAACATGAAAATGGCATGAAAATGGCATCTAAAGTGATCGGCCCCGACTTAATTTCCACCCGGTAAAGCCGAATCTCGACATAAGAAATCTCAGTTTAAGAAATTTTTGCGATATAAGAAACTTTTTCGTGCTGACCAAAATTTTACTACAAAAGAATTCTCGATATAAGAAATTTTCCATATTTCCTCAATCTCGATATAAGAAACATTTTCAAAGTTTTGGCCTATTTCTCTTGCTTAAATTGGTCACAGCACAAAACAAAAGCAAAACGAAACGAAACATTTCTAAAAGGATCGATGCAGTTCTTCCATATTTTGCGCTTTTGCGCAAACTTTGCACACCCTATAGTAATAAATTTTCAGATAAATTGAACGCAAGAGTTAAAAGTTATGCTCTCTCACAACTCAGTAAAAATTATAATGGAAATGAAGGAGGCAGCCCTCTTTTGGTAATTGTTTTACCGCAAAGTGAAGCTTGTTCATTCTATTTCTTCTTCAGTAGTTAAGTTTTAGAAGGCATACCTTTTCACACTATCATTCGATTGAGCAGAACATATAAACACGTAGTCCACCTTTTCCAAGGAAAGTCTCATTTGCAAAAGAACGCAAATGGTTTGCTTCAACTGGAATCATAAAATTCATCACAAGCTTCTTACTTTAAGAATTTCACTTTTTGGAGCATATGTAGAACAGAAATTCGCTTATGACTTTCTCATGCATTTCCTTAAATGATTGAAGACACAACAAGATATATATTGGGAATTCCCCTTCGAAATTACTAGAAGTAGTCAGTCTCCTCAATGATAAACTTCAATATTTCAATCGCCTTCTCATCTACCTAATCAAAATCTGCAAAATGAAGTCGCTGATCTTCCACGGTTTGATTGCCTATATCCTTGTTACTCTTGGTATGGAGGTCGAATCCTTGAGTATTGAAGCTGGTGAACCCTGTAGTGGTGATACGGATTGTGCCGAAGGCCTCACGTGCCAAATATGGCAGGAAGAAAATATTTGTCAACTAGAAACATGTGTCAAGTAAGTTGATCAGCATTGCCAAATCATCCTAAATATGATGAACTATGAGCCCAGTTCTGCTGGTGCAACGAACTAATGCACGAACACAGGTGGTCATTTGAAGTGAATGGGTATTTTTTCCGTAGTTATTTTATCTTTTTGTGCTTTCAGGCAAAACGAACCTTGTGGAAAAGTGCAGGGAAGTTGTTGTGATCCATTGCTATGCAGCAATCGGGCCAACGAAAATGGAATTGGGTCCAGTTTTAGATGCTTGCCATTTAGCACCCTATTTCCATCATATTTATGTACAGATGCGAGATTTTTTCATTTTTGCCGGAGATTTTTCCTCTTTTCTTTTTTGATTTATTGATTTAACTTGTTCATGATTCCCCAAAATGGCCCAATTCAGAGAGGCAACAACATATTTACCAAGGATGTTATTACCAAATCAGAATGCTTTATTTATGATTAGTCAAAATTTCTCACTTATTGTTGCTATGTTCTTCAACTCCTTCATTGTGTATGTGGACATGGTCAAGAAAGGTTGCACAATGGAAAAATAACTTCGCTCAGAAGAACAGATGGCGACAGAGTGGTCCACGTCAACTTCAAAAGAGGCCTACAAAAAAAAACGAAAGAGGGGACCAGCCCAGCAGGTCGTTTTAGTGGGAACTCTGTGATTTGCACGCCCTTCATTTTAAAAGCATGATATGACCATTATTCCCTGATTCATTTCCACAGATTGGTTCTTAATCTGAAAAATAAACATTGTTCTTTTGCAAGCACATACTGCGCATTTTGCTTGTTTCATTTCGTTGTGTGTATATTTGCGTGTTTCGGTTGTGGTTTCCTTTTTGCAATCCCTTTTTTGATTTTTTTTCGAAAAGCTTCGAAATTGGTCGCCACTATGAATTAAAACAGGGTCAGTCTTCTAAATTGGGCGAAATATTTTTCTCGACGCATTAAGCTAGAGAAGAGCAAAAAAGACAAAAAAGATACATCTGAAGTTCCTATCCCTCGTGGTGTGGATATCTTTGTGGAGACTGAAGTTTGGAGTCCTCAGAGTAGCTTCTTTACCGAAGAGTGAAGGAACTTTTAGATGATGGAAAATGTATTGAACTGTTTAAAAAACAACAGTTATTGACTTAGTCTATTCACAATTTAGATTTAAACAAACGAAGACACCTTACCCAAAATTATCATTAACAATCTCAAATCTAAAAAGTACGGGGCAAGGAATTTTGATTGGGTAGTAAAGGAGAAAAGGAATAGCCAGACAAGATGCAAATAGTGTGTTTTTAAAATATTTGTGACATTTCTATATTTAAATGTTTATTTACCAGAAATATGGATGTACCCGATTTCATAAATTCGCTGGATCACTCATCCTTACATATTGGTAGATGGTCTTGCTTTTTAAAGCAAGTAGATAATTTTCTTGGACTGACAAAATCGACCATGGGAATCCCTCTTAGCAAATCTTCAATCATTTTAACTGGCTGAAAGCGTTTTTCTAAAACTTCAAATTCTTAAGATTAATTTCGACAGTCAGACTACAATATCAAGAAAAATCAACAGAAATTTTGAGCGAAAGAACCAACCAGGTATGGGATCTACGAAGAATGAAATCGCTTTCGAACCAAAAACGTCGTTTTGGTTTTGTTAAACATAAATATTTTTTTAGCTAAGGTTAACTCAATCACACCTCAAATCACGTAAACAATCAATGGCATAATTGGGTCGTTACTGACTCTAAAATATTTTTTAAGATATTTATTCTTCCCCCATGCAAAATGAATCAGTCCACTTGGTTTGCGCAATGAAACATTTCCAAGGGGATGGATGTTCCTTCATAGAAATGCATGTATTCCTCGACTAACAAACAACAGAGTCTTTCCTATTTAGATTCTAAGAAGATCACCTACCTGGCATGAAACCTCTCCAAAAGTAACTATTCTCCAGCACTTCCTCAATCCCTCGGGGAACAAAAGAGCGTACACTACAAATGGAAACACCGTCAAATGGGATCTTAAACCGAAACAAAAGCCGGTTATAAAAGGCTATCTTCTCGGCCATCCCAATGTTCTGCCTCTCAACCATTGGCTTAGCCTTCTTCCTCTTTTGGTTGAGAGCGCCAATGTTTGACCTGAGAGAGAAGCGCGCTTGTTTGGAATTGCCCTCTTTCTTGGAACTAACTTGAACCGTGGTTCCCTATTCAGTTCAATGTGAGAAGCCAGAGTAACATGGAACATTTCTGACATTTGGTTACTTGGATCTAGTTGCGCCCCCAATCTACCCTATGACTCGATAATTGTTCATCATGAGTGTTTTAACCGTCAATGGAAATCGTCAGTGTTTGGAAACTATCGTGTGCCTAATACTCTGCTCTGGTAAGACATTGGGATTAAGAACAAAGGCAAATTATTCATGTATTGGAATAAAAAACACTACGAGAGAGTCATGTGTGATACCTATCTATTTTGGGACTTGAACGCGCTTTCAGGCTTAAATTATTTGCTCACTGGCACGAAGTACGACCAACCCACATGATATGAACCCCTTTTTGTATTGGCATTGAATGCAGACCTCAGTTTGCGGCGAGTCTCAAAAGAACTTCGTTGGAACTTGGAGGCAAGAAAAAATGCCAGATAGTTTGGGAACAAAAATTGCGTGATCAGATCTTGGTTGTGAGTCAGGCTGGAAAGTCATTTATCATGTAGGCTTGTCAGACTCATGAAAGAAGATCTTAAGAGTCTCCTGTGGTTCTGCTAATGACCTATACAATAGTCAGAAGTGTTCCTGTTTTATTGGAAGTGTAAGCGAGCAGTATCGACATTTATCTGAAACAGATCGGTCATAATTTTACGAGGTTTCTTTCATGAGAGGAACCCTTTAGAATGGTACAGTTATTTCTTACTGTAAATACGTAATTCCTTTTCAAGCTGAACGAAATCAACCACTACGGATCACGCTAAAGATATTTTTTGTGAAGTGGGTTAGTTTATTTTCCACAACCAGAATCGAGTTTTCAGTGTAGTTCATTAATTGAACATCAAACAAGCAAAATTCGTCATTGCTGTTTGGAAAAGGAATAATCGACCTTGAACACATTCATCATGAAAAGGAGAAAAAAAGCTGAATCTGAAGGTGTTCATCGTTCATATTACAGTTTTAAATTTGCAGCCCAAGCTCGTAGTCTCGTCATTGATTAAGTCAACAAATAAGATTTTTGGAGCCGTATATTAGTTCCCATAATTCCATTGTACTGAATACATGGTTACTTGTTTTCCTTCACAAGTCAGTTTCAGTACCTAGAATAGCTACAAACTAATCTAACTCTCATAGGGCTTCCTTGTAAGTAGCTCCATTCCATAAACAAGTGCCAAGAGACCAATCTCAAACATGTATTGTACGAACAAAGATCCCTAAAAGAAATGCATTGGCGCTGAATCATATCCAAAGGGTGCCGACAAAAGAAAGTAAAGGCGAGAATCTTAAAAGAAGTATGAAATGAACAATCTAACAGCCACATATTAAGTACAATATTTGTAGCCATGGTTTGTACAAGCCACCGGCTACATGGGTTCTAAGGAATTTCACCCTAGGCAAGCTCCCGAGAAATGGAACGTAATCATTGGTCACGAACGTCAAGCAAGACGCGTGTCTACCTTTTTCCTGCTACGTACTCCTCAGTGCAAACGTAGAGGAATTAATTAGCAGAAAGGTTCCTCATCTAGGCCCATGTGCTAACTTTCACCCCTCTGATTCTTGGTATTTGCAGTGCTGGGAACCAGCTCAGAGCGACCTTTTGAACCTGCCGCTGGCCACCAACTCGCATTTCCTCGGAAAACCATTTTGAAAGAGTCTCCTATTCCGAAAATATTCACCGAGAACACGGCCTTGCTTTCAGTTCAGGTAAGTGGATATGACTCACAAATTGAGGACAATAAAGTCAAAGCAAGATCTTGCTCTTTGCAGGTGTACAAAACCCTTCGCGATGCTGTGATATTCGATTGGTACATTTCTCTCAATGACAAAGATCAAATGAGCTCTTGCGATGTAGTGTACAAGAGCAATTCGACAAACGATACCATTCTATTGTCGCCTTTCTTGCCCAAAACTCGGACTTTCTTCATTGCCGAATTGGACGCGGAATCCCACTATGAGTTCCATATGCTCTGTGAGGATCACAAAGCGAGGAACTACGTTACCAAGCCCATATTCTTCACCACAGGTACGATCACCGCCAACTCGGCGCTTCTTCGATTCTGTAATCAGAGTATCAAATTTGTTAGACGGACTCGGAGATCCGTTATTGATATAACCGTTGCTCACGCTCAAGTGTTTCTTTGGTTGGAATGGAAAAATAATATTGGCCAATGGGCTTTTTATTCTCTTGTAGCGTCTGTGGACTCTCCTTCAGTGCATGACCTTCAAGCCAATCTGACCCGTGGTTATGCTCATGACTTGAGTCGTGAGGAGGTGCTTTTACCCGCCATATCTAGTTCCGTGGTCAATGGAGTCCAGGGCCATATTTTGAGTACCCAACGACGGAGATGGAACAAAATCGAGAAGGTTTCACCTCACCTCGTGTTGGGTGAGTGGTCCACATTACATATCCTATCCAGAGATTACGATGTTGTTGTCTGGTGAACGAACGTTTGTGTACCGAGCCTCATAGACAAGTGTTTTTTTTACGAGAGTGTTTTGCTTGCCAAAGGCCAAGGCGTATTGGAACTGCTTGTTTTTTTCGAAACTTTCACACGCTTGGGCTGATAAATGAGCTCAAAAATCCATTTGCCTAATGCTCTCATATATGGGTTTATTGAAAAATGATCCCCTGTGGGGAAAACAAAAGGAGGAAGAAGTGGGAGCGAAAAGGAGAGAGAGAGACTGGAACCAATGGCACATGCATATCCAACGAGAGGTTCCAGAAATTGGGATTCGTCTACTTCGTAGTGGTATTTCCTCTTCGTCTCTCGTTCAATCTCATTCCCCGATTTTGTGGATTTCGAATTTTCCCACCACCAACATTGTGTGTTCCATCACTGGCAACTGCATTAAATTGGAATCGAAGTCCTTTTCTTCCTTCCGACGAGTGTCAAGTAGACCTCTCACTCGGGTGCCAAGGCCAGGCTTGTATGTATGGAGCTATCTCTCGAATTTGGCACATTTAATGGAATATTTTAGAGCCTCCCAACGAACGGGCCCCGTGAAGTGAAAGGTCTGAGAAAGGGATCCCTGGCTCAAATTGGGCGGAACAAGGTCACTTCTAATTGAAAATTCCCCTCTAATTGGATTTGAAGAGCTGGCAGAAGGCAGAAAGCCTAGACCATTGACAATCGAGTTCGATTTTGATGGGTTCCATTCAATAGATATGGAATGGGAGCAAAAGGAGCAAATATACTATACTTTATGGGTCGAAAATGTAGCACGTACCGAATTTCGCCTCCAGGATCGACAAACAAAGACAGTCGAAGAAACGTCTTTCGTCAAAGGATTTTCTTTTGCCCGAGTCAGGAAAGTTCTTTTTGTTGTTCCTTAAGTAAAGAGTCGTGTCAATAGAGAAGTTGGAGAGAATCGCTTCAGCCAGACCACGAAATCTCGTCAAGACCGTCGGAGACCCCTCTCAACAGTCTTCGAGAGCCATTGCCAAGAACCAACGAGAGTGAAAGAACAAGACCTTGATTAGTTATTGATTAAGGATAATCAAGGACCCTCAAAATGGGAATGAGAGTAGAAATCTGGGATTTGTTCATTACAGATCAATAGAAGATAGGTATAGCAAAGCACTGCTACGGTAGATCACTCGGGAGAGGTCATGTAAGGTCCTTGAGAGAATTTTGACATAAAGTGACCATTTGACTGCAATGTGTTCGTACTCCATCAGATATTATTCCATGATGACAAAGTAAACCTTAATTATTATATCGGTGGGCTTATGAACAACAATATTAGCTACTAAAACATCTCAAGGTACTAGACACATTACAAGAGAAAAACTAATACCAGAATCAAGTTTTCTAACATATCCAATACAGTATACAAGATACGTTTTACCTTCGCCTCTTGAAAACTTTTGCGCAGAAATGCGTCTAATTTTCCGCTTTCCCGAACAATAGTTATGTTACAAACAAAAAACAAGTGTATTCTTCGTCTCCACAGACACCCATAGCTTTCCCCAAATCCGCAAACCGAGTTAAAGGGAATTTTGATACCATGTTCATGTGCAAACAGAGAGTGATTCCAAAAGTTCCATTACAAAAAAGCTTCCAATATCCAAGGGGCATCCGTGTTCCAAAAAGCTTGCCAAATGGGAGGGGAGTTTGTTTGCTGATTTCATAAATGATGCACCTCTGTGCCAACCGACAAAGCCCAACCTTTCACCAGACTCATAATTCTACCATCCGAGACCATAAAGCAACGACAAGAAAAAGCGAATGAAATCTCTTCAAAGATCAGAGAACCATAGGGACCAAGTTTCCCGGTTCCATTTCGCAAGACAAGTTTTGCCGTGGCTTTTTGGCCTTCGATAGGACAAGGTTGCTGCTGTTGGCCAATGGGCATGATATGAAGGAGGAAAAGATGTTTTTATCCGGAACGTGACTTGGATATAAGTGGAACACCAACTGGCTGGTCCAATTGCTCAAGACAGACTTTTTGCTTGCGGTCCCTGGAATTTGTCATGATGGTCAAGAGGTCAATATTGCAGAAGTGCCAAGTTCGAGATGGACTTATCCAGAACCATTATTGTATGTAGTTAGTGAAAACCAAGATGAAGGTCAATTACTCAGGAGGGAGTGGAACGGACAACGGGGCAAGAAGCATTGAGCATTAATTCCAGTCGATCACTTTTGGGTCGGTTCTCAGAATCCGATTCATCTTATTGGACGTCGGGAAGCACTTCGTATTGGAGGCCTGCCATTTCTGATAACGACACACAAGGTCTGCTGGTATGTAGTATGGCACTAGTGAGCAAGTCCTTGGTCGGTGGGCTGATTCCATTCCACGGCTTCTTCCACTTCAGTGGGAACAAAGCCATTCCAGATGGCTGGTCTGACGCGACAGAGCCACAATTAAAAGCAAGCTTGGCCTTGCAAAGGTTTCCCATTAATCTGATCCAACTTGGAGTTCATGACCTCTTAAGTGCCTCGGCATATTCCTTTTTTCGATAGTGGCTCTCGACACTAAAAAAATGTGTCAATGTTCTCAAGGATGGAATTGAGTGTTTTTGTGAGAGTTATCGAGGCCGAGCTCAAGAGACATTCCGGGATTTATTTTGTTCTTCGATCCTCTCGGCAAGTTTTCCCATGCATATACACATGTTTTTTGTTTCTTTCTTTCTCTTGGGCTCTTTCACGAACATCCGTCGACCCCAAAGAGGCTTTTCTCGCTGGCATAGAGTCGTTCCAAGTCCCGGGAAAAGAGCTTCCAACCAACCTCATATTGTTAGGGGCTTTACGATTTTATGCTTGGTTGAAGAAGAAGAAATCTCATAAAGAAGCTAAAAACCTTGCTTCTCTTGCTTGGTCTCACTCACCACCACATACACTAGTACTCTCTTGCATGTACTCAATTCCTCCCTCTTCATGTTCATCTCAGTCACCATGAGGCCACCGAGCAGATGCTTTGATGGTTGCCCACAAGTAACATGGCACAACATGCATGGTTTTCGCTGAGCCTCTGCTTAATCTGCCTCAGAAACGGAGATCATGAGTGGAAATGATCTCCGGCTACCAACCATGAGTCCCTCATTCTAGCCAGATTAGATCATTTGCTCCGCATGGCTTCAGAGCACCATCAAATACTCATAAATATCAAGGAAGTCTGTTAACAACTCCAGAGAAAATGGTCAAAACTTGTAAAGGCCAGTGCCATCCATGGCCAAAGGAGGAAAACTGCTGAAGATCCATGAGCAAAGTTTAAGAACAAGTGTCACCATTGAACTTTTTTTTCGTCCTTTTTCGCGGGGAGTCAGTGCGTTGATGAAGTCTCACGATCTCGTTTCTGTTCATCTTTTCAGGGATTTCATGCGGGATTGTCGGATTGGTGCTTATCCTGGTAACGTTGGCCTTGGCAGGAAATCGATACGTCAAATATCGTTCCAGTCCTTCCAGACTTTGGGAGCTTCAGTAAGTTTGTGGACTTCTTCGTGAATGTTGACTCAACTCATTGCCTCCTCCCGAGGCATCATCAAAGAAGGCGGCGTATTAGTGGGTACTCGAGGGTTTTTTCAGCCCATTGTAACAATAGTCTTGATCTTGCGATCCAGTTCGCTTCCATGAGTGCTTGTAATCAAGAAAATGTCTAGGGACTCTACAAACAGAGGCAAGAATGCGAGATTGGTTGAGCAAGCTGCCCTCATGAACTTTGTTCGGGATAGGATGACTTCAACTTTTCATGAGCCCTCTTCTTTCTTGAGAGGGAAGAACACCAGGTTGTTTCAGACATTTTGGCAACACTGCACTCCTTATGCATTACGATACGTGAGGATCTCGAACCTTTTACGATCTGGGACGGAGTTTCTGACAATGTGGTAAAAAAGTTTGTAAAAGTCAAAGTGACAATGTCAGAGTGGGAGTCTGCTTACCTACACTATTGTAGGTCTTACTTACGTACCTACTAAGTCAGAGAGTGTAGCCGCACAGAAAGAACTGAATCCCTAAGGGAATCAACTGGGAGATTTGGAGCGACAAGAATTCCCACATGGATTTTCATGACAGACGACTTGAACTTTGTGGCCTTTGAGGCCTTGAGAACCAATGTTCTACAGACGTCTTGAAAAAGGATCATCTTTCAAGCTGCCCATCCTCTCACTAAAAGCTCTCTTTCATGGTAGGCCTAGGGGGAGGGGGGAGGAACCTAAAAAATCCCGTAGATGTCAACAACCATTTGAGTTTGTGACCCATGACACAAAGAGTCTACCCTGACATGACTCGGCTGAATTGCTTCCGTCGTGTCAGTGCCTGCATTAATCTAATCCATCAGAATGGGCTACAGATAGGCTGACATTCCAAAAACAATTGGAACACTGTATGTAGAAGATAGGCTGAAAAGCAAAGTGGACCAAAACAGAGATCTACTCGTCCTTAAAATGGCAATTCGTGCACCCACTGACTCTCATCTGTCACACTTTTCATCCTCTTGGGCCGACCAAACTCTGCCCAATGCGCTCAATAGCATGCTGGTCCATGATTAGGTGGAGTTGCATGCAATCTCTACATTACAGCTTCTCTCATCTTTTCTCTTTCTCTGTCATTATATTCCTATTTTTGACGCATTCAAAACAAAGAAGCTTGCTGTCAGATTGGCAAGGTCATAGTTTCCTTATGGCAAAACAATGCATTGGATCCGGCCAACATCATCAAATGTCATTCGTTCCAAATAAAAGTTCAAGAGTTCTTGAGGAAAAGAAAATATGCATTACTGCACAGCTTTTCCTGGTGCAAGTTTTTTAGTTGGTTGATAAATGAATTAGCATGTTCTGAAAGAAGCCAGATCCCATTTATCACGACCATGGCCATATCGATTTTCCTCCACCAATTCTGATGTGCTCGAAGAACAATCATCATTCCATTTTTAATGGCCTAAGGGGAGGGGACAATTCCATAAGTTAAGCAAAGTGGGTGTTCCAAACTCAAATGTTGACGAATCATCGAATGGGACTAGTTTTAAAAAAGTTTTAGAAGTATCGATTGCACTAAATGGTTGACTACATGAGTTAACCGTTGACCTTGGCGTCCTGTTATCACATCTCGCCACTTTGAATGTTGGTAAAAAGAAATAGAATATGAGGGCTTATACAATTCATTATTGGCTTCTTTAAGCTCTTACAAAATGAAAAAGTCAATTGAATTGTGAGCGGACAAAAGTCTTGAAAGGTGTTCATTGATTGTCTTATGATTAGATATCAATGGTCGATCAATCAAACGGCGAAGTTTCTCGACTAAAAACAGTCCTCTCGAAACGTTGTTATTCTCGGCGTTCCACAAGAGATTGGAACCCAAATTTGAAACGTGGGAAAAAAGAAAAACAAGCTCCTTACCACCATGAAAAGCCAAATCCCAGCAACACAATCATCTATCATTTCGGCTTGTGATGTGTGAGTTGGAAGAAGGAGGGATCGAATAACTACTAACGACCGCACTTCACTTGGGACTTGAACCCAATAATTCTCAATCTAGCCCGAGGACTTGTGCTTGTATTTTCTCACATTCTTCGTGTGCACCCTGACACAAAAGTTGTGTCATTATCATACTTTGAATTTGAACATTAAAAGAGTGCGTGGACAGATAGAATAATCTCAAACATTCATTGTGCTGCCACTACATTTAAGAATATTTTTTGGATTACTTAAGATGTAATTTTAATATAAATAAGTGATAAATCTTTACTGGAACAACAATTGTCACGTTGATACCCGGTTTTTTCTTCATGCAGGGTTCTTTTGACTTTTGTCACAATCAAAAATAGGCGGGAATAAGATTTTACTCGGTCCTAAAGCTAGGGGAGGGGTGTGGGAACGCCTCTAACAATAAATAACTAAAATTTAACTGTCCATCATGATTCAAGAGCTCAGAGAATCTCGACCGTTCTTTATTATTTTAGGCAAAAGTAAGACGCCTTAAAAATGTGGACAAACTTTGACCCATCCATACCTTCCAATCTGGTCGATAGCATAATGAATTTTATTTGCAAGGATAGAGAGACAATTGGGGTAGTTGAATGTTAAGTCGTTTAAATCAATTCTTTCATCACGAAAATATTTTGGTCCAAAATTCCGACAAAATTTTCGTGTCAGAGTGTAAGACCGTGGAGGTCCTTGACTTGGTCCTTTGATGATCTCAAATACAATTAATCATGAATTCGTGGCATGGTGTTGTTATGCAGGGGGAGTGAGCACTCCGAATTGTGACATTTTTTGTTGTTGTTCCAGTGCCACTCAAGAACTCGACTTGTCGCGCCCACCCAGTTACATCAATATTCCAATGATTGTTCCCGAGGCAACGGGAGAGGCTCCAATTTCGTCCATGAGTTTCCAAAGTCTCGCCGTTTCCGAAAACAATGGATTATGCCAAAACGAGACATGTTGTCAAAATTACCAATTACTCAGTCAAGCGGATCCATCCTCGCCGATTGCTGAAGACACCAATGCCAACATTATTGAAACTTAGTCACCGGTCAGATCATATCAAATACATTACAAACCCACTCTTATGTCTTTGTCTGCTCCGAAACGAGAGCTTTCTAGTTCTATTGATAATATGTGTGAACGAATGATATGAAAATTTCAATTTTGAATGGAACGTTGTACGATTTGAATCTGAATCCAAGGCGATTGTGATACAGAATTATGCAGAACTAAAGAAATAAGACTTGTTGAATGGTGTTTGTGAAACTTTCAGAAATAAATTAGTATATCTTTTAAGTTTTCTTCTCTATCAGGAAAAAAATGGGTGCATTTTACTTTCGCGTACTTTATCAACAAAATACCTCATTCATCCTCCGAAACTTTGAAATGAATATTTACATTTGACTTCTCCTCAAGTGTCTGCCAGGGAAATGTATTATGCGAGAGGTAATGAATTATTCAAACAATCCTGAACATATCAAAATGAAATCTAAGAGCCTTGAAAATCCACATCCAGTAGCAGAAAAAGGCCTCAAACATTAACTGTGACGCCCTTCTTCATGAAAACCTGCGGTATTTCAATGAATGCATCCCATCGCGTTCCACAGTAAAGGACGTTTCCTACTCAGTCCAAAAGAGCGCACAACACCTCTAATGCATGTCCTGTCGCCATGTTTTATGGTGATTAAATGTCTACAACATACCTAAAGTCACCAAAAGAAAATCTCATGAACGAAACCCAAGTCTTCCCCACATCTTGAGAGCATATTTCCGTTGTAAAACCCCTGATGATGGCATGTCATGCGGTCGTTCCAGTGGATCAATGAAGCGTGGAGCCATTTAGAGTGCCAAGTGCCTCCACACTCTTAACGGAGGACAACCCGAGTAGCTACTGAAATTTCCAGCCTTCGCTCATTTCAACCATCTCATTCGGGGTGTAGGTAAGAGGTGTTGGCTTCAACTAGTCTTCTAACCATTTGGTTGAAGGACGGAAGTAATAAAGGAAGGAGGAAATGAAGCCATGTGTATTTTTTAGTGATTTGAGATAAGGCTTGGGCTCTGATTTTTCTCTCTTCGACTCTGATTCCTTTGCCTGGGTACATTATCCTCTTCAACGGACTGGGCCTTCCTCTTCGAGACAAGGGTCCTTGAGAGTCCCCTTTACGGAAGATAAAGTCCCACGAGCCAATCGGGAAAGTCCCTCATTTTCACACTTATTCAATCTGGTTCCAACTAAAGACTCCCTCCCTTCGTCTTCGGAACCAGGACCTATTGAGTTAGCTCTTCTGGGATGGGTTTTTATCCATTAGTCAATGAAATCACATCATCCCTTTGGTCCTGAAGGTTCTCTTGTGAAGCCAAGAAGTTCCAGGATTAACTTTGGCCAAAATCTGATACTCCGGAGCTTTGAGAGTCGTGGCATGCTCTTCTTGCCGCCCAAGGTCCTATTGGAAGGAAGCGGGAGGGTAATCTAAAGTTTTCAACCACTTGAACAAAAACTTCAGGATGACTTAATAGAATAGAAGGATCTCACCGATTGCTTGGGAGACCCAGAATAGCCATGAGCAAAGCTGAGACCAAGAGAGCGAGAGAAGCAGTTCCAAGAGAGAATATTGAATTCATTAGCAATGTTTACTCCACAAAGAGATTAAAAGCGAAGGAATCCAACGATCTACTAGTTTATAGGGAGTGTCGAAAGTCCACATGAGCTGTTGAGCCAACGTACGCTTTTATTCCACCTTGCACCATAAATCACCGGAATTGGAATGGTATTTGGCTATTCGGAGTGCAGAGGTCTCATTCTCGGCTCTTCTCGAAGAAGCGCGTGTCCGGTCCAAAGTGACCAATGTGTTCCCATCAATTCGGTGGCTTGACAACCGTTTCGGGTGACTGTTGACTTTTCTTGGCCGAATTACTCCAAGTTAGATGTCAGGGTGGGACCTTTTATAGATTACGGCAATTGGTCACTCCTACTACTAACAGGAAAGACTCCTTAATCAATGTCAAACAAGGAGATATTCTCGCATTTCTTTCCCCGGCAAATTGGACCATTTTGGTCGTATTTTGCTTGTCCCCGTTTGCATTCACAAATGTGATACACTTGTCAGAAGTAACGCATTCAAGGGGTGGACTTGTGCACTTTCTAGCCATCATTCAAGACCACCTCCATCTCCATTGCAAGTTTAATTTATGACCTTCACGCTGGTCAGTTTAATGGACGTTGGAACAAAGGACAGAGAGTGAGCGAATGAGCTCCAAATGGAAGAACCGAATCTGACCGAGAAAGCGCCATGATACGTATTAGCCAAGACTTTCTCGACGGATTAAGGCATGAAGTGATTAATCAACTGAGGGCTGAGGGCGCCTCATTGTTCCACTCTCTGAATGTCTGATTTTCGGCTAAAATGGCACAAGCTTTAAGCTTCGAATTGAGAACCCCTCCCTTACCTTGTATGAACACTTTTCAGGGGCGGGATATTTTTTTCATCGTATTCAAGACAAAGTGTCTTTAAAGGCATATTCTATGATTAATGTTCGTGGGACATTTGTCAGAATTAACCTTGAAAAGGTCTAGCCATGCATATTGCCTTAACTCAAAATGACGGCAATTTGACGAGTCTTTACCGATAGCGTGCAAGGTCCTAAATTATAGCCGTTTTAGGGAACAAAAAATGTCATTTTTAGCTTAAAGGAATTGGTACTCAACTGGTTAAAAGGTTTGTCCGAGTTTAAAACATAAATTGACATACTTAACGTGCAAAGGGCGAGACTAATTGCCATAATTATTCATTTAGGGTATTAGAAATGAGAAACTTAAGTGACAGATCTTCAGACAGTTTTCGTGAGCGCTAGAAACTAAAAGTGACCTTGGCTAATGAATTTAGGTCACAGACAGTGGTTCAGGCAATTTTCAATTCATCGTTGGTACTTTTACTTGAATTTAGTCCAGAGAAATAAAAACGGGGAAATGTTTGGAATAAGTTTTGAAGTGCTCTTACTCATCAATTATTCTGTAGAGCATCAGCAATCTTGAAATCATGTCGAAATGAAATAACACGGAAACAAGCAAACTTTGCCTCTGATTTGACGTATTTCATTAACGGGAGAAGACTAAGAATTAGAATGAGAAGTAGCACTGAGCGCAAACTTCAACGAGAATCGAGCTTAGTGTCACCAGTTTTTTGACAGTTCTCAAAAGTTTACTTCGATCTTTTACTCTTTTATTTTGTGTGTATTTTAACCTCAAGACACCTTAAAGATTTGATAGTCCGTCCGAATCAAACCAATTAAATACATCTATCAATTTCACAAGGTTAAGGCACAATTGCTTCCGCTGTATATAACCCCGGATACTTCTTAGCTCGGAATTTTTCATTCAAATCGGAGTGCAACTTCAAGTTTGCTCGCCATTGTTTCAATCAATTTATCCCGTTAGTCAGTACCGAATCTGGTTATACATGGACCTGACGTACCGTTCCAACGTCCCTCCCACCATGAAATGGTTCCTTTTCTTGCTAATCTGCTTAGGATGGGGCCTCTCCAATGCCGAAATCCGGGCTGAAGATTCGATTAGTGTGCTAAAACAGGCTTTCCATGAGTTGCGAGACTTCGATCATTTGGATAAGGAGATTTACTTGGAGACCCGCGCTCGTCAACCTCAACTTCGGAGAGGGGCTCAAGGGATCCATGCCAGTATCAATAAACCGAGCAAGGAGGCCGTTCGGAATGCTCGCGTGGCCATGGTTTACGAATTTGCTACCCTTCATCTCCGATCGGCAACGCATCGAAACAAGCGGCAGACCTTCATGTCTTTGATTACTAACGCGGCCAATGGCGTTTCAAGGGCTTTGGGATTTGAAAACAATCCGGGAGAGGGCTTCCAAGTGGCGGGCGAGGATACCTTTGTGTTTGATGATATCCCGGATCCACCGGATACTTTACCGGGTAATTGAAACTGATTGATGCTGGATTCGGTTTCTTTTTCGATTTGGTTGTTATTTTGATGGTTAGGTAAAATTACGTCTGTCAGTAGCCACATTATTTATTCATTCTAGTATCGATTGCTTTTAATTTCAATTTCAACTGAACACTTATTTGAAAAATCTCAAGGCAAAGAAACATGTTTTTGGGCGTTATTTAGAAAAAATTGAATTTTTTCCACAATTGAGATTAAATGATTGATTACGTTTTGAATAATATATATTTGCGCCAGGATTATTAACACAAAGATCACGAAACAAAGACACGATTCAGCTTCTGTAACCATATCTGCCTTGGGTAAAATATCAAGAAAACTCTCAGACTGTTCCAACTGGAAGGCCCCATCAAGCCATTACCATCAGCAAATGCTACATACTGAAACGTTTTACTTTATTTCATATCTTTAGAAGTGGACGATCCGATCCAAACCGTTTTGGGAATTCATGGTGGAGCCGTGTTAAATTTTCCCGTGTGCGCTCAAGAAACTCGCGAGATGACTTGTGATCCAACTGCACCCTATCGATCTCTGAGTGGCCGTTGCAACAATTTAGCTCGTCCCAATCAAGGCAAGCACCTCGTTCCTTTGAGACGATATTTCGGCCCAGAATATGACGATGGCGTGGCTCGCCCCAAGATTCGCGGCGTCAATGGCCAACCTTTGCCCAATGTCCGAACCATCTCTGGCCTTGTCCATCATAATGGATCAAATCTGGACAGCAGGTAAGCGAGAAACGAGCAAACCTTGAAGAGCATAATAATAATCGTAATATGCGTGCCATAAGAAATTCGCCTCGCACTGCATGAAAAACTTCAATATGATGAGTTTTGATTTTCCAAGATTGTTTGGCTCTTTTTGCGGATACCGCAAAGCATTTATTAACTGCAAGCCTATGTTCAAATATCGTTTTGGTTGACTTAGAGAGTATTTTTAATGAGTGATAATGACCAGTTTGCTCCACGATATTAGCTTGGGCATTGGCATTGATTGATTGATCCCTGCCTGAGCTGGACACGACAATCTTTCATGTTTTGAAGTGTGTGCCCATCGTTCACAATTTTTGTGCATTCTTAACACGAATGTCCGAAGGCTTTGCTTAGCTACTTTGATGGAGAAAACTTTGTCGTGCTTTTGAAAAAAGCTTGTAGCTGGGTGTGGGCTGTCTTCGATTTATTTTACGAAAAGCTTCAGAGTACCTCGTAATCCAATAATGGGCGTCAGTAATCCTCCTTGACCCAAATGAAGCACTCCCAATACTAACGAGAACCCATAACCATTCCCCAAGGCCAAAAGAGCTCACGCTTTAAGGAAGCACGTGGCACAAATTGAGTCTTGAAATTGTTCCAATTTGCCTTCAACGACGACTCGGACTTGTAATCCTCTCAAGTTGTTTGGATCCGAAATGCCATTTGTGGCAACGGCTTCCAGTTCTTTCCTCCTAACAATACACCCACTTACTAAGATACATACAGACCCCCGAGATATGTTTTCTCTTAACAATACGAGATCATATTTATTTATAGACATACCTTGATGCTAATGCAATGGGGACAGATCTTGGACCACGATATCACCTCGACGCCCATGATCCGTGGGTTGAATGGATCCATCTTGGACTGTAGTGGCTGTCAGTCTAATGGTCGTCATCCAGGTTGCTATCCGATCCTCGTGCCGAGAAGCGACAAGTTTTTTCCGGTGCGTGAAGCTCGGTCCGGACAGAGAAAGTGTATTCCATTCACGCGGTAAGAATTATAGTGGGGTCCTCAGGGAAGTATACGTATTGTACATGTGAAGCTTAATGCGTGCTTGCTTGCATGTAATATTCTAGATCACTCCCTGGACAAACCAAATTGGGACCACGCGAGCAGATCAATCAAAATACGGCTTATGTAGATGCATCTCATCTGTACGGAAGCCATCCATGTCGATTAGAGGATTTGAGGCTTCACCAAAATGGCCGTATGAGGGTCTTGGAACACCCAAAGTCCAAGATATTCAAGAGCCTAATGCCAAGGAACAACGAGAACGATGAATGCCGTTCTCCGATTGGACTTTGCTTTCATACCGGTGAGTTGGGCCCTTCGCTGCTCTCTCGTTCCTCTTTTTTTGCTTCGAGGCGGAAGTTTCGAGTGGGCCAAAACTATTTCGTTGCTAGTTTTCAAGTTGCCAGCCCCGCCTTTCTTCCGTTGTGACAAATCAACCCGACATTTTGGTCTCATGATTGGTACAAGTTGATCCGATGGATTGAGGACAGTAGTTTTGTAAAGGACGGCCAATATTTGAGCCTCAAGGCTAAAGTCGTGGAAGGCTCGCCAAGTGATTCCTCTGTCCTTTCTCTGGACGGGTTGAATGTTGTGTGAGCAAGTATCAAGGACCCACGAAAAGGTGCTGACCGATCCCTCCAAGTGCTATTGGCTGTCAGAAGATTTCTTTGATCACCATGTCGTCGTTTTCTCTCTCCGATCCTCTGCTCTTTCTTGGCTCGAAGAGAAAAATCCCCCTATCATCCTGGTTCTCGCAACAACGACAAAGGATCATCCGACTTAAGTGCCTTTTCCATTTCTAAGCTCATCCCTGGCCACTTATGAAGTCATCCTAATAAAATTGTGAGGCCCTTTTTGATATGGATCTGGACTCGAACAGAGTCGGATTTCGGGAGCGAATCGTTTTTGTGCGAGTTTCAAGAGCTTTCATCGCTCTGGTCGTTACTGGCCAAACCAAGCTATCCCCGGGATGGGCGAGATTGAAAAGGAAATTAAACGGAAATAGCTGTCACGCAATAGAGGCCATTAGTGAACGGAACATTATTGCTCCTGGTGGTCCTTCTCTTTTGCCAATACTCTTGTCACTCTCAGTCCATCCATCCACACTCATACGCACACACGCAGTTCTCGGAACAGAATCTGGAACCAAAAAGAAGAAGCCAAATAGGGCATCCAACGATCCAGTAGCCTCTTGCTTGCTCATATTGGATGGAGACTGGCCTGAAAAAGGCTCACAACAAATTTGGGTGGGGAATCTGAAGCCGAACAGATATTAGTGGCCCATGGTCATTGGAAAAGAGAGACAGGCCGTGTTCCAACTTCCTGAATGTGTCGGGTCAGAAAAGGGAGGAAGTGGGCTCGATCGATGAATATCGTACTATTTTCCGATTTCTAGTAAACACATTTACTTCATAAAAGCAGATGTTGCACTCCCGCGGTGTTCGTGTCGTCTTCCATAAACAATGGTTAGCAATGGTTCAAACTCAATCATGGTTGCGGTTCATGGTTTTGTAATTCAATTTACAGGTGACGACCGGAACAACGAGCAACCTGGTCTAACCAGTATCCACACGTTGCTCTTGCGTGAACACAACCGTTTGGCCGACCAACTTCAGGCTGTGAATCCTTTGTGGAATGACGAGAAGACCTTCCAAGAAGCTAGGAAAATTCTCATGGCCATTAATCAACATATTTCATACAAGTGAGCTCGAGTCTTGAAATCTTGGGTATTTCAGCCAACTTGAAATCTTCTTTCCTTTTGAACGTCTCCATGGGTAGATCGGCAGAAGCTCGGGATTTAAAGTTTTAAATTAGTTTTTTCCCTTCTCCATTGCTCTTTGTCAAATTCTGAGGAGCCTTCAATCCGTCTGTTTTCTAGCGAATTTCTCCCTCGTGTCCTCGGATCCGGAATCATGAAAGCCTTTGGCCTGACCGCAGCCGAAGGCTATTACACGGATTACAATCCGGATTGTACGGCAGATGTGCACAATGAATTTGCCACGGCCGCTTTTCGTTTTGGCCACAGTCTGATTCGGCCCATGTTTGCCATGTTCTCAAACACTATGAAAGAGATGGATGAGTCGGGTGTGCGATTACGAGACCATTTCAACAACCCTGATGTGGTCTATGGATCCCATTTCATTGATCAGATCCTCCGAGGAATGGTTATGAATCCCATGGAACAGTTTGATAACACCATCACCGAGGAGCTCACGAATCATTTATTCCAAGAACGAGGAAAAACCTTCTCAGGTAAATATGACGGATCTAAAACTTTCTAAACCAACGTGCTTCATCATCAGTTTTAATTCGCAAGTTTTCATTCTAATGGCTCTAAATGAGATTGGGAATTCATCTTTTTGTTTCAAGACTTGCGTAATAAGACTCCATTCATTTTATCGTAGCCAGCCACGTTCTCGTTTAAAATTGTTCTTGTCTGTGCGGAATTCGATTGTCCAACATGTGGAAAATCTCGTGTCGTCTTCCCTTTAGGCATGGATTTAGCTTCTCTGAATATTCAACGAGGTCGAGATCACGGCCTCGCAGGCTACACCAAATATCGACGACTTTGCCTCCAGAAATTCGAAAGTAGGAAATTCAATCAACATCCGCAGGCTCTTTTCCAACAAATCCGAGAATTGGATGATCTCCACCATATCTTCCGACCGAATGTGGCTAAAATCGTGGCTCGATTATACAGGTAAGAAAGAGGATCAGCGATTCGTTCCATTATTTTGCTGCCTGATTTGGGAAAGCTATTATTAGACGGACTGAATTTTGTCTCACAGAAGCTGGAGGAAAGTTTAGATGAGCTCGTGACTGGCTCTAAGTGTGCCAATCAAGACTAAGCAGGGCTTCAAACAAAGCTGACAAGTCGTGTCCTTGTTATTTAGAGAAGTTTCATCATTACTCTAATGACGTTTCAAAATCCTTTGAACTCGGGCCAGAATATATTCCAAGACCAGCACTTGGATGTTCTTCTAACTTGATCACTTGAGGTTTTCAATGAATCCGTTCTTGGCTCAGCCCCAAGTAAAACCCTGATGATAGGACGGTAAACAGATGGTGGGATCAGAAAAGTCGAGAGCTAAGTCCCGAAATCCCTGCGAGGGAGACTTGGTGGAACACGGTGAAAACCAAGGCGGAACATTCATTTTGCAAAGATAACAAGCGGGACCCAAGGTGCGTGTCGAAAGGAAGAAGAGAGAAAGAAGGTTCGTGTCCAGTTAGCTTTCCCGTCACGTTCCAAGCCTCGTCCAATCTGAGGAGCGGGGGCCTTTTTCCCTCTTAAAAAAGGGGAAAAATGGAATTCTTGCTCAATTGAATCTCTATTTCCCCTTTTCAAGCTAGAGCGAAAGGGGTCTCTCTGAAAGTGACCATAGTTGGTCAAAGAGTTTGTGACTTGGTCATATGGACGACAACGTGGTTAATAACCAAATATTTGAGTGTTTCGTCAAGAAGGATGTCCTTGTTAGTGTAATTGATCACGAGGGCTCTGTCGCCATGGTACACTTTTAATGGTTTGTTGGTTGGGTGAATGCCTGGGTAACCCTAACCTTAAAGGTAGTGCTTCTGCGCACCCAGATAAGAGTGTCTGGCAGCACTGAAGCACTTAAATATCAAGGTAGTCTTGACATTTAGAAACCAAAACGTTGTCAAAACGAACATCATTTCAATGCTTCAAGACATTTAAAGGTAGGGCTCGGATAAAATAGCTTTTTTGTCTTAAGTTGCAGGTTCTTTCTCTGAAGTTCCAAATATTTTCCCAAAAGTTTAAGCCAATTTGAAGAAAATTGTTAAAAAGTTTCCATTCTTGTGGAAGAAAATTTGCCTTTTCAACTTTAATTGTGAGAACTGGCCTAAAATGTCAAATTTGGCGGAAAATGAGATGTTCAAACTTATGACGTAATAAATTCTAAAACAGAAAAAAAATCCTTAGTTAAATTTGATATTTCGTCACAAAAACTCGTCTCTCTGCAGTGAAAAGCACAAAAATAGCAAAAAATATTTTGAAAATACGTGTGAAAAATTAAATTCAGACAGTTTTTCGGAATTTAAAAAAAAAATCTAAATTTGACCAAAAAACCTCAAATGCTGTGCACTTTGCACCCATGGCCGAGCCCATCAGACTCCTTGAAGCAACAGCTGCGCAATTATCTCTTATGACGTCATATTCCGTTTTGGGAAATCACTTTGAAGTCGCTAGTCTCGCATATGAAGAGCTTTACATTTTATTTGGAGCAGGTTTGGAAATGGGGAGATTAGTCGTGATTCCCTTTTGAGAAAAGGAGATCCTCAATCTCTTCATTTTTCACTTCCACTATGATATCTCGTTCGGTGGGATTTTCGTTTTGGCCAAGGCATCTCTCCTCGTGCAGTGGTGTACCCAACCTTGGAACTGAGATGGTGAGGCCTGATTGTACTTACGAGAGATCCCCTTTTAACCGTGAACCAACCCACAAACAGGGAAGCAATCAATCAAACTGAAGATGAGTTGGCGAAATCCCATTTAATGTAGCAATCGTGTCTGTGAAAGGAGTGGCAAAACGTTCAGTAAGTGCATTTAATTGAACGCATTAATTCACGTAGATGGCGAGTTAGTTCTCACCGGATGGTTGTAATTGTCAGAAGAGGAAACGAATGTTGTTAACGAGGCGAAACTCTTTCAACTTCTTCGTTAAGCGCCTCATGGGAGTCGACAAAGGCCATTGTGGACTATTTTTCATGAAATAACGAACCAAGTTGTCCTAGGAAAACTTTTGTGGGTCCCAATCTTAAGACTTCTTGACCTGGGTTGCCATTTTGACAGTTCCTGTCTCTTTTTCTTGTTTGAGAGCTAGCTCAAAGTTGAGTCCACTTTCGACCGATTCGTTTGTTCAATTAAAGTTTCTTTCCTTTGAGGACAATCTGTAATACCCTTTTGTTAGAGGAGAAAAGGTCAGAACTAGACCTGCTCAAACTTGGCTTATTTGGTGCAGGTGATTCCAACAAAAACTTAATTTAAGAATAACCTTTTCGTGCAGTGGACATCGCTTGAACCGTATTTAATTGACGTTTCCTCGCGCAGAGCTCTCAATCGCATAAGACAAAAATCTGGTGTGAGGAGATCCGGGATAGTCTCCAAGAAAACGAAGGATCAGCAAGTTTTCTTCCTCGTGTCAGGATTTTTGCCGAATAACACCGAATCCAGAATGACTAAAATATGGACCTAGATAGGTATATTTTACAAATGATGAACGTTGGTTGAAGTTGCAATCCTACAAGACTTTTGCGAGTTTTGAAAAGGCTTTTTCCCTAACAAATTTAAATCTTGGCCATAACTCCAACTTTGTGGGTGTTTGAGGATCCCCGTGGGCAAGGCTCTTAAGAGATCACCAGCGCCACCATCAAGATTATGATGGTGATCTTGGAGGCATTTTCTCAAAAGAGGGCCTTCCCTGGCTCTGGTTGTCATCCGACATTTTTTATGTGAATCTTGCAAGCTCATCATCGTGGACCAAACCAAGCAACAAACGGCGATACGAGCTCTGCCATAGGATGGCAGTGTCTTAGCGATTGAGAACCTTGCATAATATTCCAAGGGCGATCCCACTCCCAGATTAGATAAAAGCCATTTCCTGGGATTTGAGGCCAATATCTAGTCAAGCACTTCTTTATCCCGCCACAAATCTGCTGATAAACATAAGCCCAAATCAAATGAGATCAGAAAGGACACGAGGTCATGCCTTTAGGACAAATGAGCACGATGTATTTATCGTTACAAATGACCAAAAATATAAGGAACATTGGCGTCTTCAATTGTCACGTTTTACCAAACTCTCCATTAAGTGAGCACTTAATGGAAAGACTAAAATATAGGCCTCAAAAGACAAAATGATACAAAAACTAGATAGAGCCACCACAATTTGAAACGACTAGTCTGAGATTGATTGGTTGCAATAACATCACAAGTCAGAAAATTCTGGGCTTGTTTTACAATTTCCTCCAAGTTCTGGGTGTTTTTCCATCTTGCGCTAAGCGGGGGATGAATACTGGGATCTCGAGGAACGAAGAATATCAAATATGTACTCTTTAACTATAGTGGATATAATACTGAAAAGTGGTTTGGATTATGTATGTTTAGAAAGATTAATCGGTCGACGAATGCGTTATGTGAAGTTCCTGTAATAACAAAAATTTCCTGCATTTTAAAATTTGGTGCACAAAAGAATATTATATTAAGAGGCTCATGTTCCTAGGAAGGACACATTGAAATCTTCCATGTACACTTATATTGTAAGGTAGAATATAACTATTTACATCCAAATTTTCATTCCTTCAGCTTTTTCGGAGAAAAGCTAGTCTCATTCGTTATCATTGCAGGCACGTGGATGACATTGATTTGTTCACTGGAGGTTTGTCCGAAATTCCTCTTGAAGGAGCTGTGGTGGGTCCGACCTTCGCCTGTTTGATTGCGGACCAATTCCAGAAATTGCGCCAATGCGATCGATTCTGGTTCGAGAGCCCCGATGAGCATATTCGCTTCTCATTGGAGCAACTCCAAGAGATCCGTAAGGTCACTTTGGGTTCCGTGATTTGTCGGAACTGCGATCTGTTCGCTCCAATGCCAAGGTTAGTTCTGTTACCGACCTCAAATATGTTTCAAATGATATGTGGTTGAAAATGATAGGGTGTGGGTGTGAAATGCTGGCCTTGGGTAAAATTTGCATTTTTATGGAGAATGGATTTCGGGAAGGGCAATGATTAGATCTGAATTTCAATTACCGAGAGAGCCTTTGCCTGGACCCGAAAAAAAAATGAATTCGGCACACTGAAACCAATTCTGACCTTCGGCGAGAAAAAAATCTGCGGAGGCTTAGGGTTGTTTAAAGGGAAGAAACTGGTCTGGTTTATGGAAAAAAATTGACCCAATAAAACAATATGAAACGGGTTTAGTAGAGCGTGGTCATAAAGAAATTACGGCCTTGGATTTTGTGACATTAGGATTGTTTGAGTAAAAAATTAAAGTATGGCCTTTACTGATGAAGTAGGTGAAAGTCTAATTGGAGATGGTTCTTTTGTTTCTTGAATTTTCCAAAAAAAATAGGATTAAGGTATTTGCCGAATTGGGCTCGAGTAGAGACGGTTTATTGTGACATGTAGCGTCTTTAAGCTCGAGTTGTTCGAACAATACAGGTCTTGCTAGACCTTACCATTTTTGCCCTTCAATTGTTAATTTTCCTGAACATGTTTGGAAGAAAGCGCAAACTTTCACAATCATCTCAAAATGTTTCAATTTATTTTTGTTGGTCCAAATTTAACAGAAGCCGCTTTAACGGAAGCGAAAATTTTATTTTCACCAAACCTTTACCTTTATTTTCTTCAAGGAATGTATTTGACATGCCCGATGACGTAACCAATCCATTGACGGATTGTCGAGACCATCCCATGATTGACATATCGAAATGGGAGGATCCCCAAGCATCAAGCTCAAGTCGTGGTGCCCGTGGATTCAATACCGACGTTCCATTTTGTGACTTTGAAGGTCGTGTGGCTTTACCCGGTTCGAAACTCCGTATTTCCGCTTGTGTTGAATGTGAATGTAATCCAGACGAAATTTGCTCTACTCTCAAATTTGACAATTGTGCTCATCTCATTGATGACGTTGGTCCGTCTGCTGTGACTGTGGACCCAAATTGTAGCCAAGAATGTCGAAACCAAGCTCAAACCAAAATTCTACAAAGCGGAACTTTGTAGTAGTTTTTTCTGCCCACATTTGATTGACTTCAATAAAGGCGTGTACTCGAAAAAGTTAAACTTTTGCACAAAGAGACATTTTGAAAACTCTGTCTCTCCAACTGATCCAAACTAGATATTTCTAGTCCAAACTAGATATTTCTAATCCAAACGTATGTTTTTTTGTGTTATTTCATGACAAGAGTCATTTCAGCTGGAGAGGGCACTCAAAGGTGGTTGAAAGCAATTTCCTACCTAACGAATGCCCACGGTTTTTGTCTAATTTTGCGGCTTAAAATCTCTTCAATATTCAAAGTCATAGTTACCTAATAATACCTCGACTTAAATAGGAGGTAAGGGATTACAATGTGAGTTTCTTTTTCTAGCGAGACCAAGCCTATGCCTTTGTGAGAGTCATCACAAAAGAAAAAAAATCTCAGAAAGATGGTAGGTTGCACTCACCAAGGCGAGGCTTCCCCAATTTCAATCTAAAAGATTACATTAGGCAAGCAAGTCAAATGGAGCAAAAAAATAGAATAAAAAAAGTTACATAAGGCAAAATTAAGCAAGCCTTGTGTTATTCCAAAAATAGGGCTCAACATTGATCCAAACCAAAATTCCAAGATGCTGATTTGTTCAGCGGATTTCCAAGAATCACATCAATATTTCAAAATGTTACCATACAGAAATTTGAAAAAGGTTCTCATGTTTCTTTCTGGTTATGTATGATTTTATACATCTCATTTGCTGGCAACTAAACTGAGCATTTTATCAACTAGGTGTAAAAAGATGTATCAAATACAGCCAACGGACTTGTTTAACCGTTAGCGGTATGAATTAAAACGCTCACTTAAAGCAACCTTCTGCATTTCCCATTACTTCGAGTCCAAATGGATTTTTTACAATTACATTCAAATGAACCATTCTTATCCTAATTTTTGTTAAGCATCTGATTCTGATACATTGCACTAATAATAGTTATGGAAATTAGTTTTTTTTGGGGATAAGATAATATCTGATACATTGCACTAATAATAGTTATGGAAATTAGTTTTTTTAGGATAAGATAATATAGAGCGGTTATTTTTTCAGTTTTTAGCACAACGTCCAATCTGGATTTTCCCTGGGACGACACCTTTTAGGACAGGGTTGATTTAACATTGAGTTCTTATCAGAAGAGCCCAAGAAATTTCGCGAGGCCCCTGGAATTCGCCGTGTTGTGAATGGATGGATTTGAGAGCTCCAATGGCAATGGTAGCTATCTTGAACGAAAGAATCCTCTTTAAATGCAGGCCAAAGATACAGCTTGAGTAAGTACTGATCCAACTCCCTCATATGACAATTGTGAGCTTTCTCCAGAATGACCTAAAGCAAGGATTTGTTCGTTAACATATTAAATCACTTCAGTAGTCTTACAATATTTGAAAAACTGTTTACCTGTATGATAGTGGCGATCAAGGATCGATTCTTGGGCGTCTTTTTCATTCCAAACAATCCGCCCATTATCACAGCATTATGTTGAGGGTGATCCCTCATGACATGTAGACTCTTTCCCGATCCCTGCCAATCTTTCACGGATTGAACTTCTCGAACCGAAAACCGAGAATCGAGATCTCTGGCGTGAAATTCGCTCACTGCGGAATCTAACATGGGATGATATCTCCACAACATTCCAAATTTTTCGTTGAGTTTTGTACCCTGGGATATTTCTGAAAAAATGTAGTACGCAAAAATTATGCCATTTCTTGTTTCAACACACACCACCCATTTGAAGTTGTTTTTACTTTTAACCCAGGATGTTTCTATTTGCCAAACAAAACTCCAGGGGACGAGAGCACGTCAAAATCAGATAGAAAAAGTTAAACGCTTGATTGTGCGTGCAACAGAAAGGAGTCGGAATGGGAGATTGAAATATTATTTCTAATATATATGCAATCCTGAAATGGTTGAGCTCGTACCGTCATTTCACGTGTTATGCTGGTAGAATGCTAAGGTTAATCAAGTCGTATAAAAATAAGTTTGCTCCGTTGTCATCACTTAAAGCGCCATTTTGACCACATAAAAGGTACTATTTTGGCTTACAAAAAGACATATTATTACGCTTTAATTCTTTTATATGATGAGAATTACATCTTATTTTTTAAAAAGAAAAAAGCAAAAGCAAAAAGTGTAATTGCTTTTGTTTCTTAGAAATTTATTACCAGTTTAGGACAGGTTAGGACAAAGAGGTTTATTCTTAAACACATTTCTCTAGATTAAAACCACGCAACCTTGGATTTTTCGCTTTTTGGGAAGGGATGATTTTTTTTGGCTTCTAAACCGTTAACAGAAATGGGTGTGGAAGGGAATTTTTCCTCTGCGCAGGATCTGAATTCAAGAAGACTTAGGAAATCGTCGGATTTGTTAGCTTTATTTAGAGACGATTCATGCGATTCTCTAGTTGCATTTACTGATGGGAAAGAAGAAGCAAATACAAGAAATAGCAAAGAAGAAAAATAAACAATAGCATACCAAACAAATAAAAATCACAAATAAAAAACAAGCAAATCGGAAAAAGAAGTAATCGAAGTTGATTGTTTAGGTCTCGCTGAAAAACAGTGTTATCAAATAAGACAACCATTGGAGTAGGACGAAATTATCATTACGAAATTGCAATTACATTTCCAAGTAATTGTAATTATTTATATTTGAGATCAAAGTAATTGTAATTAATTACATTTGAGATCGAAATAATTATAGTTAATTACATTTGAGATCAAAGTAATTGTAATCAATTACCTTTGAGATCAAAGTAATTGTAATTCATAACATTACAGAAGTTCTGGGATTGGAAATTTCGCAGATTTTCTCTCGTCCTTCCCATATTTTTCATTGTGTAAATTGATTCACAAAAAGCTCACAGATTTGTCATGCTCTGCACATTTTTCAGTTGAAAAGAAAAGAGTTCAGGCTTGGTTTTAAAAAAATGCAATCGAAATATTCAATTACTTTTGGAAAGTAATTGTAATTAATTACATTTGTAAATCAAGTAATTGTAGTGGCATTTAATTACTTTTGAGATCAGTGTAATTGTAATTAATTAAATTTTAGAAGTAATTGACATAGGTCTGCTGAAGTAAGTGTCCCAGAGAAACGGATAACCACGCTACCTAAATACTTTGTTTTTTTCCCGCTTACCAATATCTCCGGCGAAGCACAAATCTAAATGATCACTTTGGCAAAATAAGTCGCAAAGTGCCGACACATTTGATCGGTCGTGGTAGACTCGCATCACGTATCCTGGATAAAACTTAGGAAGGTCGTTATGGTTATCTATGAGGTCCTCTAACTTGTATTTGGGACCATCAACACCAAAGAGACTGAATGAAATGACTTTTTGATCCGACCCTAAAGTAGCGGAAAAATCACTACAAACACTGGAAATGCAGAGAAACATGGTTTATCCTTTGTGTTTTAGTATTTTTACATCATTACCTCTTCGTAGATGGGGTTCCAATTTTCTTGCATTGGCATTGCTTATCCATGGAAAAATCATGGTTGGGTCCTAATTGAATTGGATCCATTAGTGGTGGAAGATGCCGATCTCGTAATGGCGGGTTAATATGATAGTAGACAATCATGAAAGCGATAACCACGTTGTAGGCTCCTATGCCAAGTGAGAACACAAGCAAATCGTCGGTATAATACCCGGTGAACCGAATGAAACAGAACCCAATTTCCATGTCGTTTTGCGTTTGCTTGCTCAGAATTGAGTGTCCTTGGTTAACCGCCTTGAGATAACAGTTTTTTCAACAACTAAGATAATTTTGACTAACATGGCCACATGTTCGATGAAAGGCATTCCCTATTCCCTCACGAGTACATGTATAAAGAGCCAGCCTGCAAAATGTCGTATTTGTTTGTACAAGTGAACATGGCCATAGAGCGGTTCCGCTTTGGGTGAATTCAGCTCACACGAGAGGAAATTAAGACGAAACCAAGGAAATCCTTTTGGGCAAGACAGGTACGCTCTCAAGTTGAGAAAGGCTCATGACTAGGTGGGTATTGCTAGTTGAGGAGTTTTTGTTCATGGTTTAGTCACTTGATCGGAAAGGTGGACCTGATGAATACTGGCACACCTGATTTTATTCAACGTTGATCCAAGGGACGAGTGAAGTCGGACAAATGAGCTGGGGTTTTCGGGGCCAAACTGGCTTGGGATGGATCAAAATGAAGCTTGGGCGCTTCATAGTTTGTGAGGGAAAATTTATTGCTGCGATTGACTGTTAAAACGAAGAATGCAAATTAAGGCCCGAGTATTTCAGTGAAGTTTTTTTGAGTGTTAGTCTCAAGTACAGGGTGTCAAGGAATTGATGGTGCATCGTGCTTTTCCTTGCTATTCAGACCAAAAAAAGCTTTAAAATTGAAACAATATCCTTTGAGGAAGTGTTTTGAAAAAGGCTTATCTCATTGGAAACCAAAGTTTCAAATGCATGCCACACTATTTGAATGGTTCACACAGTATGAAGATTATTAGAGAAAACAAGCATTTTTGTTCTCTAGATGGCACCTCTATTGTTTTGAAAGGAAGGTCTACGCAGTGCTAGTAACGTCATCTATTGATTTTACATGAAACTTTCACCCAAAATAAATATCTCTGAATTGCTCAAGGTTACCAAAATATTTTAAAAGAAATGGAGGATTGTTATTTCCGTGTTTAATCACAAAGGATTGTAAATTACCTAGTGCCCACATTGAAAAAGATGAGAATATGCCACGCTTCCAACGATTGCATTCGTGAATACTCTTCATATCTAAATAAATCACTTTTCTCCACAATTGAAAGCAATAGTAACTCTTACAAACAAATTGATGTTCTGTCTTACTTTCTTAATTCAGCTACCCTGGTAGTTTTCGTTCCACATGCAACGTAGAGACCACAGATCATATAATGACTAGATGTCGCATTGGCGCGTTCCGTCGGCGAGAGAAAAGTGACACCACTTGGCCCAGCTGCGCTAGCTTCAAAATCTCAGGGCGACCGCGTGCTCAGAAGTAAGTAATGACGCTCGCTCGCGTCGAGAACAAAGTACATACGGTACGTTGAGTTTGTTCAAGATTTGGCCACGCTGGCAAAATTTTGAAAAGTTCGAAATTCCCACCATTTTAGGGTGTAGTGTTATGTACCAGCTGATGAGGCAAAGTTGTCCATCTTTTTCTCGCACGAAGCGAGGTCTAGCCATCATATGGTCTGTGGTAGAGACGCTCTACTACACTGAAGTGCTCTTGATGCCAGCCCTGCACAAACGATTATGTGCAGGGAAACTGAAAATTTAACGAGAATTTTTCTCTTAAACAAATCTGCCAACATGGAGAGTATTTCTTTTATTCATATACCTAATAAATAATTTTGACCATTTTTTTGCTCAGAAACCCTACGAAAAACTATCAATTTGTTTTCAAGTAGCTTTGCAAAGAAAGAAAATTTGGCTTTCAATGGAAAAATATTGAGGCCTGTCCAGAGGAAGCCGAACATTTTGAACAGCAATTCTACGTACCAATGAAATGACATTCAATGACATCTAGCGGCAGAAACTAGTCTTTCACATTTTGATGCAATCTTTGGCCTTAATTTAGGATCAAACAGTATGACTTGGCGATATTCTTTCTTTTAGACATTGTTCCTAAGGTCGAGTAGGATGAAAATATGATAAAAAATGGCATTTTAGTCTCAACCACTAAGGTTCACATCAAGTTAAAAAATATCTACGCTCTATTCTCCCATGACTTTGCCCCTGTTTTGGCGCCATCTAATGGTAAATTTTGAAGCTTGCGCTAAAATCCACAATCAGGCAAAGCATGTTAAAAAGGTATCAAAATTCGTCTTGGAAGGACACTTCAATAATGATTCAGTCCAAGGGACATCTAAATCTTCTGATATCAACTCAATATTGTTCAGGAGGCAAGAGGAACAATCATTGAAGAGCCTTGATCTGAAGTATGTTAAAAACTTAAAGGGTATATGTGAAATATGAGCATATTTTCAACCTATTTTCAGTCAAATAACTTGAATAGCTTGATACAAGAAGTCTTAGAAAGGGTTCCAAGATACTTGCAACTGAACTATAATCATATCTGCAAAAGTATATTTTTTTCTACCGTGTCTTTAAGCCATTGAAAATCTATTTTTTCTGATGGACCATCAATTCTTGGACACCCTGTATAGTAATTCGATTTATACTAATACGCCCGTAGTTGAGTTCTATGTTGACCAGTTCAACCTCTACGAAACTTCAGCATTTCGTACAACTTCTTAAAATTGACGTTTGCAAACCAAAGATTTTTGCTTTTGCATTTTGGCTTTAACTTAAACATTTAACAATAAAGGTGATCTCAAGGAATGTAGTTGTTGCATTGTAAATCTAAATTTTTTATTTGAAACTTTTCTTCCACGTAGTTTGTTAGTTGAGTGTATGTTAGAGCGCTTTTCCAAGTCATCAGAAGTCCAGATGAAAGGAAGGAAGCCGTTGAGAGCACAGGGCGGATATCAGGAAATTTTTGTTGGACGAGTTACAGCTGTTGAAGAGCAAAGGTTGCATGTGAAAACTTGATATTTCCGAAGATTGTAACTTAAGTTGTGCCCAAACAAACAAGTGACCCTGACTTCAACTTAGGGATGGGTGACAGCGATAATTTTGCACTCGACTCCGAAACCAACACGGCAAGGTTGACACCAACGCCGACACCAACATCTGTGTTGAAGTTGACCATCAACGTCGTGGTGTTGACATTGACACCGATAGCGTGTTCCTTATAATTAAGTTAAACAAAATATGCCCTTCTGGACTGTAATATAGAGCACCAGGTTTGACAGACCTACCCATTCTAAAGACATTTAAGTTCATGTTAGTTCAACATAAAATGGAGAGAGGGATAATAAGCTTACATTTTACAATAACCTAGCTGGGTGTGTGATTTTCTTGCTTTGCAAGTCTGTTCTTGAAGTTTGGTAAGCATTTATTTTTATGATGGAACAATTTAATGATATTGGATTTTGTTTAGTCCTTCACATTTACAATCCAAATTGGGATCAAGTTTTTGGGCGGGCAGTACGTTTTCCAAAAAAACGTTAAGCCTTAAAATGTCGGCACCAGAGACCTGGTGTTGATGCCGACACCGAAAGCCCAAAAAGTTGGTGTCAACACCTTGGCACCGACACCTGCTTCTCGCCCATCCCTATTTCAACCCTACAAACGAAACTAACTTGTTTGGGCACAACTGCTTGGGAAACGTCACAGCCAAAGGTCAGCTGGGGCCTGAAAATTGTCCAACAAAATGATAGGCCTGTCTGCCCCAGCGTCTCCTCTCTGCCAACTCTGTGGTTGAGAGAGATCATTAGAGCCAAGATTTTTAGGTGAAAAATTAGCAAATAATTTTTCACCTTTTTTACTGCTTTTGATGGGAAAAATTTTTTTTTGCCCTTTTTAGCAAAAATAATAATTTTTTTGACACTTTTTGGGACAAAAGGTTAATAAATGCCGAGATTTACAACATTTACCACCTGGTTTAGAGAAAGTGATTTCTAACTTAGTGAAAAATGGTCATATTTATACCATCACTAAGGAAGGGCATTGATTTAAATTCACATTTAATTTCAAGAGGCTAGAGGCAGTTCTTTGAAAAATGTAGAAAGGAGTAAAATTTACAATTATTTTTTTTCCATTGGCCTTCCAAAGAAAAAGGTTGGTAGTGCATTTATCTAACTTCTTCATTTTTTAAAGAATTGGCTTCTGGGCACTGCGCAAAAAAACAGCGCATTGGAGGTTTTGTGAGTCAATCAAATTTGGCGCCTCAAATGACAAGCTCGTAAACTTGTCCATGTTAAAAATGATGGTTCAAATGGCACAACTTGGTAAGAATGTGGTGTGGGCGTGGTATGGTAGCTGACTGCGCCATGCAGTGTGAGGCTACTGAGGTAATCAACGGCAATAATACTTCACATTATATTTTCCGATAGAAATTCAAACAGTCTCAAATAAGGATAAAAAGCGTGTCAGGTGAATCGGGATTCTTAGGGTGACCTCGGTATACTTCAACATTCCAATACGTTCACCAATGTAAGTGCTTCTATTGTAAAAGGCGCACAATAAGAACCTTTTTTTTACTTTTTTTGGTTATTTTCTTCACCTATTTACCACTTTTTTTGGCTTTTTTCTTCACCTAAAAATCCTGGCTCTAGAGATCATACAACACAAAAGAGGAAGGAAATCACTCCTAAAAACGAAAGATTTTGAAAATGAAATCGCGCAACCTCTAATTACATCCGATTCTAAAAGTCCGTTAGATGTATGTGCAGGCAGTGCTCTCAGATTTGAATAATATTACCAAATCTAGGTAATTTTTGACCCCCTTTTGGTATAAAAATTTGTCATTTGGTAAATTTCCAAAACACCGAAATTTGGGTAAATTTTGAAGCCCAAGCTCTTAGACACCTAAATTTTGTTCATGCAGGTTTGCGAAAAAAGTCCGAAAAGTTCAGTGTTTTGAATTTTCAGTGCTACCAGTTTTGACTCAGAGTTTATGTCACTTCCCCAGAAAAAGTCGGTGTGACGTAATCTTTCTGGCCCAGAAACCTAAACAATACCATTGTCGCAACGCAACACTTTACCAAAAATCGTACTAAATCGTACTAAATCGTAGCACATCCTTACAGTGCCTCCAGCTATATGAGGGGAAAAAGCGCAGTTTACAACAAAGACACAGACTAGGTAGGCGCAGTTCAGAAAAAATAGGGCAAAAAGTAGGCACACACAAGCCCCAAAATGTGTAAGATTAGAGCAAAAATGCAAGCAAGATATGGAGACTCTGCATCCATGGGAGGATTGTATTTGCATCAGCTCACATCAAGGAGAGTAGCTTGTAAACGCTAAGGCATATTGGCAAGTGTAATCCAACAAATATGATTTTAGAGGTGATCAGTTGTAAGCTGTGCAGAGTATTTCTTGCCTTGATTTCAACAAGCTGACCGCACATAAATGCATTTGAACTTGACTTCGTCTCATTCATAGTCAAGAAGAGCTGGATGAAACTAGTTTTTTGAAAGCAGAGAATATGAACCCTTAGGTTTTGCAAGCTGTCTGTACAGTATTTCTCCTTGTTATGATACTGTCGCTCAATAAGCTGATGCGCCCATACCTCGCTTCTGCTGGACAGCGATGACAGCTTCACATTTAATCATCTTTGCTCCCATTCACGAGAATGTGTTATATTTTATAAGAGCTGTTATTGATATTTTACAGGCGCTGTTATTGATATTTTACAAGAGCTGTTATTGATATTTTACAGAAGCTGTTATTGATATTTTAAAGAATTTGTCTACAATTTTTCACCTCAATGGAACAATGGAGTTAAAAGTTATGTATTTTTGAAATTCAGGCAACTGTAGGCGGAAAATGAACTCGTTCTACTTCGTGTTGCAAGATCTTGCATGGATCACTCATAAGATAGGACAACTTACTGCATTTGAAAAACTTGTTTCAAGTGTCCAAGCAATAGGGCTTCGAGATTAACTCCCAACACATGCGAGGGTCCACCTAGCGTTTCTTGGCCTAAGTTGTTCGGGCGGAACCGGTCATTTGGCCAGGGTGAAAGGAGAATCTTCCTGACAGAATATTTTTGAAGCCGATCGCAATGTTGTTCAAGTTAAGACACATAAACGTTCAAATGATTAAATTGAGGCATTTCTTTATTTTGAAGAATTCTTTCACATTCTATTCTTTGATTCTAACTTCATTTTAATATTTGTCCTTGCTCTACTGCCAACATAGCCTTACATCTGCTTTGACAGATGAGGCCACTCATCTACCGGCCGACAGACATTACATTTCTTTTTCACCTGACCAATGCAACAGACAATCAGTGATTAAGAGGACGAGCATGTACGGAACTTTGTGTCAGCTTTTCAAGTGAGAGGAGGCAGTAAGAAATGTGATCGCTGATGCCACGGATCATGCTGAGGCTATCAGGCAAGACCTGATGTTCGATCAAGCTGGCCGATTTCCTTGGGAGGCCGCTTAGGCCAATGTTTTGATAAAACGTGCAAACACCGTCCGACCCGGCCCGCCACCAAGGGTTCTCAACTGACTAATTCCACAGGCCGGACAAGCCAATCAGCTTCAGGCGCTTTCCCAAGGTTTCCGTCCGTTTTGAAAGAGACGTTCATTTTCCTTCTTAACAAGTGTGACCAGCAAACAGTGTCCAAACCAAACCAACTTTTGTGGCTCGATCTTGGAATGAAACAGGCATGTAATGAATGCATTTTCATCAAAAAGTCGAAAAAAGCTTAAATAGTTTTGATGCTTTGTTGTAGAATCTAATGTAATGTATCTTATCTTTAGTGTCAATAACATAGCGGAAAACGAAAATTAAAAACAATCACACAGAACCTCTCTTCATTTAGAAATATTAACCACACAAGTGAATTAGGTTATTGTAATATTTTCAAAAGTGTTAATAGAAGAAAAATTGTCACTAAAATGTTGTAATAACATAATGATGCATTGTTTTTCAATATAGTTTAAAAGCACAAGTCTTCAGAACAAAAACAGGGGCTAAACACTTTTGTAATGACCAAAGAAAGGCTAAATAGGGCTAATCAAAATTTAAAATAACTGAATAATAATTTTTGAAAGCTTAAAGCCCCTCCCGAGAAAAAAATAGCCTATTTGGTTTCTCAGAGCTAAGCTTCGTCATCCATGTCGCTTTTGTGTTGGTGTGGGCACCGTGGACACTTCTTGTGGACGGTGCGGGCATTTTCCCTCCAGCCGAACCGCTGCTCTTTTGCATGAAAGGAAAAAGAGAATGTCTACGGTGGACTGCACCGTCTGCACCCAAGGTAGACAGTAAAGACTTGGAAATGCTTAAACCTCGGTTTTTGAAGGAATTTAGAGCATTTCTTTTGAAGAGAGATGACTTCTACAGATGTGAAAGTAACATTTGGATTTCAAAAAAGCCAACCTAAATTTAATAAAATTTGTTGTAAAACGAGCCCACTTGAATGTACTAATAGAGCAAAGCCTTGAAGGATTTAGCCCGAAAAAAAGTGCAGGTCTACCACCAGAGGCCACCACTTTCAATTTTGGTACTGCCCATAGCACCAAGTGCATAGCATGTTGTATTAGGAACAATTCACAATTGCTTTGTTAGGTTAATTTCTTGCAATGGCTGTCTGTTCATCTGGTTTGATAGTTTTTATACCTTAAAATATCAATAAACAAGTGTTGAAAACAGTATGACGTAATCAAAATTGATAAAAAAGTTTGGTATTTTTTTGTAAAAAGTCAAAGTTTGGGTAATTTTCTGGGTAATATTGACGAAAAAAATCTGAGAGCACTGTGCCCAGGCCTGTTCTTGCTTCCAAATTGCTCCTCTTCTTTTTAGATTCATCTCTATTCATTTTTGTCAGATCTTTATCATTATATATTTTGTATTATTTTTGCCTTGGATCGGTGGAGACATTTTTTACTTGGAAAACGTTTCTCCCTCCAGACGGATCATCGTCCGTTACAGTGGTTGCAGGCCAAGAAAGACACAAGAGGAAAACTGGGGCAATGGGCTTTGAAACAGAGTATGACTTCAAAGTAGAGCACATACCTGGCTCTAACTTTGATCGCTAACTAACAGTCTAACTTTGATGCCGATTGTCTCTCAAGAGCTGCGGTTGCCCAAATTGATTGCTCATTGAAATCTCTAGTGGAGTAAACCCAGAAGGATGACAACTTAACCGCGTTGGCTTCTTCGGAACCGGGCAAGTTCAAATGGAAAAATGGAACTCTTGTCATGATGGACGAAGATCAATTGAGAATGGTTATTCCTATGAGTTTGAGGAAGAAGGTCTGGGAGGAATTCCATTACAAATTGGGTCATGTAGGACCGGTCAAGGTCATGGATTCGCTCCGATGTCGTTTCTATTGTCCCAAGATGAGCAAGGATATAAAGAGTTGGGCACGAAGTTGTCAACAATGTGCCATTGCCAAGGACTTTTTACCTCAGCCTTTAACAGTTCCTTTGGTTCTTGTGGATGGCAGTTTGGAAGAACCCTTTCAAAAACTTTGCATTGATGTGATGGCTCCATTTCCATTGAATCAGGGATACAAGTATCTATTGGTTTGTTTGGATGTTTTCACGAAATGGGCAGAGGCCAAACCTGTTCCAGCCCTTGGTGGACAAGTTCTCATCAACTGGTTCAGAGAAGAAATCATCCCACGTTACGGAGTTCCAAGACTTATTGTGTCAGACAGAGGATCGGACATGGAATCCAAAATTTTCCAAGATTTCTTGACAGGATTGGGAATTCAATCGCATCACCCACTACCATCATCAGTCCAATCCTGTTGAAAGACTGAATCGTTCCATGTTGAATATGATCCGTACTTCTTGCGAGGACAACGGGTGGGTTGACAAGCTACCAACTGTCATGATGGCCTACAGAAGTACGATGCACAGTTCCATAGGAATGTCTCCTTTTGAAGTTGCTCATGGATCGAAAATGAGAATGCCACTAGATGTGTCGTGGGGATTGGGAAGCTCCTCGAGCCAATCATTGGAAAAGTTACACGAGAGACTTTCGGACTTAAGGATGCAGGCCCGGCAAGTTTTGAAGAAAGCGGCCAAAGTACGGAAAGCGGACCACAAAAAGAGTTTTAAGGTCAAAGAGAGGAAGGTTGAAGTTGGAACTATGGTCTATTTGAAAAGTCTAACACGAAGAAATTGGAAAATTTATGGGATGGACCACAGATGAATGATGTTAACTTTTTACTCGGAGGATTTGGGAATTCGACACGACTGGTACACATCAATCTCCTAACTGAAGCAAACGTTCCCAAAGACGCCGAACTGGCCCGCTACGAGGTCGAGGGCGCCCAAGAAAAGAGTAAGTGAAACGTCACTCACGGTTTTGACTCATGTTATGTCATTATGATATTTGTGTTTGTTACACTGATTATGTTGTGTTAGTCCTTTGGACTGGAGGGTAGGTGTAGCCACCCTGCCGGAAATGGAAAAAAATAAAGAAGTGATCTCTAAATTAGTCAATCTTGAAGCAAAGGCTGGCAAAGATGCCTGGTGCCACCAACCTTAAACAGCTCAAATTACAAGTGAAACAAGCCTGGTCAGAGATTGAAACCAACACTTTGGAGAACCTCTCAGCATGAATGCCCTGAAGAATATCAACTTGTATTAAGCTCAAGGTTGGTGCATTGGTAAATAAAATTGTTCAATAATGTACACACTAATAGCATTAGAATACCTTTCTAGAGTAACTAAAATTTTGGGAAGTACTGTAAATCAAGTTCCAGTAGCAGATTTAATTCCAGTAATATTTATAATTGAATGGTCGATGAGTCGAATTCTCCTCCTAAAGCCTCCAGTTGAAATCTTTTAAAAGATTTTTGTTAACAACAAAACATCAACTTCTTCGAAGAACCATTTGGAACTCAATTGACTCAATTACGAGTGACTCTCTTGTCCATTTCACGTCATGATTCATGAGGTAGAAAAATATATAACTGATATATGTACTGATAATTAGAAATTGGAAAAAGTTTCGAAAAATCCCCACCAAAATTTTGTTTTATTTCAAAAAATTTGGCGATTTTTTTCAAAGATGAATAAGGCCGGTTTTTTTCTTAAAATAAGCAAAAAGCACCAAAAATCTAATCTCTTCCCTCTTTAATTGTTATTTTTAGGCCAAAATTATTAAGCTTGCTCTTTTTTTTGTCGACATTATTTGTTCTCAATGTTCATACAGGTTCATAACTCCCTGCATGTTTTGCATTTTAGGACTTCAGTAGGGTTATCTTCAATTGAACTTGCTTTGACCACTTTTGCGTTTCCTAGAGATTTTTTTTGTCCAAGTCGAAAGCCACTGTCAGTTTTTCGATATTTCAAACAGCGTCAAAACTGTGACAACTTGTCGCAAACTGAGAAATGAAAATGCAATATTTTCGTTTTTGGAGCACGTGCAAAATTGGGGTAAAAATTCTACTAAAAACAAGCCCACATTGAAAATCTTCACCAATAATTGCCATTTTTTCTTGACGAATAATGACTTCTTCTCATTTTTGAAAAGTTTCCCTCATCTTTAACTTAGTAAGAACAGAATGACGTCATTGTTACGAAGCAGTTTGGTCTGCGTCTTGTGATGCTGAACCAGATTCGATCCAGAATTCACCATTTGGGCCATTGGCGCTTTGTTGGGGCGCAACCAAAAGGGAGGGAAAGACTTTTGAGCCCCTACTCAGAAGGATGTGTTCCAACGTGTTCCAATGCAGAACGCCCTATTTGACAAAGAATGCATTTCGGGCTGAATTTCCTACGACGTAGTAGCAAGGAGTCCAGCCCTGTTCCTCTTTCCCCATCTTTGCCTGCAAACGCCAAGAGAGACGTTCGGACCATTACAAACACGTGGATTCGAAGTCCAAATAAATGGTTGACCTTGAAGGCTGACAAGGATGGGCTAAAGCTCCCTTGTACTTTCAATTAACGAGGGGTCGACCAACTGATGAAGTGGACGTTATACCCTAATGGACCGATATTATTTATTAATAGAAATCGACGTTAGCCTCAACCAAGGACATCTGCAGTGTCTCTTTCTCTCTTGAAACAATGGTCCCCAGGTTGGCCCAGAAGTCCCAAGATTCGGCCAAAACCCATAACTCTTGGTCGAAGAACCACGAGGTTAACTTCGAGGGAGCGTTCCAATCCTCTTTGGATCCGCTCGTCCCCACCTTTTTGTTCCTCTCTTCTCTATTGTGTTGAGTGTTCCAAGGCGTGCTCGAACACTAGTTATCATAAGACCACGTGGACAAGGAGGTGCGCAACTGACTGGAGTAGAAAGCCCTTCTCGTTCTCTCGCTCTTTCACTTCCTCCCATGCTTCCTTCAACTGGCAAGACTTTCGGGATCCTTCGTCGTCATTGGAGGTTATTGACTATACACTTCCCTCCTGTGGCCAAGATTTTGGAACGTAGTAAGGCCTGCGACGAGAAAACGCGTGAGAGTCAATAGTCCTGGCCGAAGAAGCTCTGTTTCATTCAGATCGAGAGTGGTGAACACACCTTCTTTGCATCAAGGTACTTCTGCACATAAACCCTTGAATGTCTTCTTGTAAACTAGAAAAGTGACAAGCGTTAGATCAATACTCTTTTGGGAGGAGTGCCGTCAATGATGTTTACTCTGCCTTAGTCATCATCACATGGCTGTCCAATTGCATCAAAATCTGCTCTAAATCAAACCTTCATCAGTGGACTTGCTCTCACTCGCCAAAAAGGTAATAACTGAGGTAAGAGGCAAAGAGACACACTTCTTGGCTGACGAAATCCAAGTTGCATGCACAGCGTGTCTCGTGCTTGGATCAATTTGTAAGACGCAATACTAAGGGCCATTTTCTCGGGCCTTTTTCTTAGGCATGACCACTCGCTTTTAAGATGCCTAGGAAGGTCCAACGAAGTCTTTCGGGATCAGGATCCTCTTCCATGGGAGTGGCAAAAAACGGTGCCATCTCGGCTCAATCCATTCGACTTCGAAGTGGAAGTGCTGGACATCAGCGATTGGCCAATGAAGAGGAGGAAAATCATGCAATTCAAGTAATTTAAAAGTGGCGTTTCCATTGATTTCTGAAAACTACCATCAATCAATGTTCCCTTTCCAGTTTTCTGCCACTCCGATCATAATCGATCCGGCGGATATCAAGATTGAAGAGACACCTCCCGAAGATGAATTGAACGCGGAAGAAACCTTTGATTATGAAGACGATGAGCGTGGAGGTTGGGGCAATAAATTGGACTTTCTGTTCTCGTGCATCTCTGTCAGTGTTGGTTTGGGCAACGTTTGGCGATTCCCTTACTTATGCTACAAGAATGGGGGAGGTAATCAAACTTTTAATTAGTCCCGCTTCGTTTGAGCGGTTGGTTCATTATTGGGGACCAATTTGCTACTTTGATGAGTTCTCATGAGCACATATTTGATCAATTTCAATTCGTTTCAGGCACGTTCCTACTGATCTATTTCATCGCTATGTTTGCTTGCGGAATCCCCATTTTCTTTCAAGAGGTGGCGGCTGGTCAATATTTGGGTTCAGGTGGTTCCACATTAGTTGGGCAATTTGTTCCAATCCTAAAAGGAGTGGGATACGCGACTATGACGATTGTTTTCTTCTTGGACATTTACTACTGTATCATCATCGCTTGGACCCTCTTTTATCTGATCAATAGCTTTGTCTCCATTCCTGACTTGCCTTGGGGAAGTTGTGGTAAGCCCAATTTGGTGTCTGACGAGACCAAGGTCTCTTGGTCTAGAAACTTGAGGCCTTTGTTGGCGGTCACGCGTCGTACGTAGGTCCATGCATTGCTTCTAAGTTGAGTTTCCCTCTCTCCACCAGGGAATTGGTGGAACAGTGACCGATGCTTTGATCCCGATCATGACAGCCCTATTTACCCTAATGGAACACGAATAATGTTGAACATGACGAAATCACCCGTGGAAGAATACTGGGAGTAAGTAGTGTCCGCCATCTTGAACAGACATTTGATGATAAATCTTTCCTGATTTGTTTCTAGCCGGCGGGTTTTGAGAATCACAGACAGCATGGAGGATCTTGGAGGCCTGAATTGGGAGCTGCTTGGCACTTTGCTTCTCGGATGGATCATTGTTTATCTCATCATCTGTCGGGGCCTCCATTCCTCGGGCAAGATCATCTGGTTCACGGCATTGTTCCCTTATTTCGTGATGAGTATCCTATTGCTTCGATCGGTAACCTTACCCGGTGCCTCTGTGGGTCTTTGGCGTTACATTACTCCAGACTGGTCCAAATTGACCGACTCCGAAACTTGGATTGACAGTGCTACGCAAATCTTCTTTGCCTACAGTATTGGCACTGGGGCCTTGCCGGCCTTGGGATCGTACAACAAGTTCCACCACAATTGTGTCAAGTGAGAGATTGTTTTGTTTCCCTAAGCCAATTAGATCGTCATGTTTTTCCCTTCACCCTTTAGGGATGCTATCATCACGTGTTTTGTAAACACAGGAACATGTCTCTTCGCAGGATGTGTGACCTTCTCGATTTTAGGTCACATGGCTCACAACCAAGTAAGGAATCGTTCAAGCACGGTGGCAATTTCCATTGCTAACCTTTATCATTTGGCTGTGTTTTTACAGGGTGTCAATATTGAGGATGTGGTCAACTCGGGACCAGGTTTGGTCTTCATCACTTACCCAGAAGTGGTCCTCAAGTTGCCTGGAGGTCCAATCTGGGCTGTGACCTTTTTCGTCATGTTAGTGGTAAGTCCCTTTAGAAACTGTAGACAAAAAGAGGTGGTAAAATATTTTATCAAGCAATGGTTATGGTTACAAGTTTCAATTCGTCTTCAGCCTTCTTGACTAGTTTGGTTTTTGTTTGCGGCTCGAATTATTTTTCAGCGTCATTAGCCTCGATCGGACAAACGAGATCCTCAAAGTCCAGTTCGTCCGTTTTAAATTTACGCCTCCTCAAGGAGAATTGGCTTCTTTTGACTGGTTTTACCTTGGCTGTAGGAGTCAGCTCTTGAGTGTGAGGCCCTTCATCAAAATCACGCTTTTCTTGCATGGTTTCTCGGCCTACAAGGTCGCGGAAATGCAAACTCAGGTGTCTTCTTAGTAGCGTTTTGCTCCCGGGAATTGAGAGCAGGGAGGCCAAAAGGTCGGCTCCAAATCGAGGCTCATAGATGAGCAATCCCCCATGAACCCCGGATCCGCGGAGGTTGGGTGCATACTCGGAGAGATCAACGTGTCGCAACCATTCCATGACGCGATGATTGGTCCAGAGTGACACTTCAATGGGCAAAGAACTTCGGTCTCGCTCTTCGGGTGAAGCTCGTCGCTTCAGACAGGATGGCTCAAAATTGTTTTGCCGCAATACTTGAATTCCGCGCTTCAATGAGAGATGATGGAGAAGGTTGGTCACTTTCAATTGGAATAAGTCGTCCACTGTAAGTAGGTTCAAAACCCTGCCGTCAATTCTGGCCTCCAAAAACGCATCTTTGTACTGGGGCAAGCCTACGTCGTCCAACCAACGAACCACCCATTGGTGGTCGAGTCGACCAGGGAGATCTTCAATGGTGCCTGGTTCTTGTTTGGCTTGAAGAGCCAAGAGGATCTTCTTTCTATGAAGTACGCTCTTGATGCCAAATTTGGCCTCTAAATCATGGCTACTCAAAGCCAAGAGTTGTTCCCCGATCTTAATGTGTTTTCGAATCTCGGCATTGTACATGTACAGGCCCAAGTTGTCTAACCAAGAGCAGATGGTGTCCACTTTCCATTGCCGAAAGGGGAGATTGGGATCAGGATAGGACACGTTATTCGTATTGGTCATCCAACTGGCAAATCTGGAACCCGCACTGGCTCGAAATCCGCCCCGTTTTAACGAGTCATTGCCGTCGTCCTTTTTCTTGTCGTCGTGAAGTGTTCCAGAATTGGCTCTTCGCATCCTTCCAAGGATCTTTTTGAGACCTTTGGGCTTGGTGGCGATTGGAGCCCGATTCCCTGGTGAATTAGGACTCGTATACTGGGTTAGGGTGCGTTCCACACTCTGATGTCTGGCCGCTCTTGGGACGGTATTGGCACCATTCTGCGCGAGACTGGGGGCAGACCCGGAGTGATTTCCATGGATCTTTTTATCAAACCAACTGTCATCCGTCTCGTCGGGACTAAAGTGTGTTTCTAAAGGCACGGAGGCGATCAATCTGTCGTCTCTGCGTTTGGACCTCCTCGGCATGGTGCCAAAGGTTTGTAGAGTGTTGTTGTTCTTGGCAGACGGAGGACAAACCAATGGGAAGGCTTTGCCTGAGGGAGGTAATGTCAGAATCATGTCAACCACGTGGTGAGGATGAGTTGAGTCCTCCGGGAGTTGCATGACCTTCGTCAATTTCTTCTTTAGCTCTGAATTCTCTCGTTCCACAGCTGCTTGCTTGAGTTTCAACGAGGATATTTCAGACATGAGTTCCAGCTTCTTCGTCTCCAAAGAGGATCTAGTCAGCATTTCTCTTTGCAAAACATCCTCCGTCTTTCTTAGTACATCCTTCTTGTCGTCTAAATTCTTTTCCAGATCCGATATTTTGTCCGTCTGGCTCTCCAATTGGTCGGAGAGCAAAGCAACCTGGAAGAAAGTGTCCTAGTAGACTCAATGATCGTGGAGAACATTATTTATTCCTATCTAGCTTCGCTCAAGCGCAAAGACATCTCCATGTTAGCTCTTGGATTATTCATGGTCTATGAATTGTTCCAGTGGGCTACTGTACGTCTGTCATCTTTAATATGAATTTAGGTGGAGAAGAGATCATTTTCTCAGCTCTCCGTGACCTTCTACTTAGACGAGAGATGTCTTCGAGATGAAGCGAGCAGACTGACCATTCAAAAAAAGTTTTCCTCATTGTTCCCACTAGTTAGGCCGACTTGACTTTTGGAGCATCCGCTTAACACAAGAACTGGCCTTCAGTCATTTTACTTGTACGGTCCTCTGAGCAAGGAAGCTTTTTCTGAAATATAACGGTAATGCCGTTTCTATCCTGCCGATATGTTTTGCCGCTCTACTTTGACTCAATGCAAGTGGATCTCTTCCGAAAGCATCAAGAGTGACAGGACCAATATCTCAATGCTATCGTTGAACACATCATATGTAATGGACCGGGATGAAGGACAGGGACGCGGCAAACACCTCATTTTAACTTAAGCTTGAGGTCAAGTCTGACCTTGGCTCTCTATTGAGGCTGTTCTGACCTTGCCTGACGTCGGCTCGATTTTTGTTGATAGAGGATTTGCCTTTGAGCTTTCCAACATGAGAGAGAGGGTCGAACACGATGAATCGAGTCCGTTTACACTTCGACGGCCAATGAAGTCATCATCAGCGATATTTTGACAATCATTTGGGGCAATCGAAACTGGAGAAACTCTCTGATCGACTTACTTGCAAGTTGAGCGAATCTTTATCTCCTTCAAGCTGAAGGAGTCTCTCCTCCAGTCCTGGAACCGTCTGGACGGGATAATTAGTCGAAGATCGATTACTTCGACAAGACCAGGTGGAACAACATCCATGATGAGATCGGGAACAACACGATCCAGAGTCATAGGGGATCAATGCCATTGAAGACGATCCTGGACCTCCTCCACCACTGTGACGACATCCACATCGGTTATGGTGACTGCAAACAAGGAAAGGTTCCGACGCTGAAGTTGCATTTGCAGATTTTTTGACCACGTACGTACCTAGCACAAGATGACAAATCGTTGCCCAATGAATCCGCTCCCGAGTCATCGTCCTCCTCCAAGTAGGCCCGGTTGTGGACAGATTTCATTGGGGATCGGAAATCGCGAGGGTGAGATGAAAAATCCTTGAAATCTCTTCGATTGGGTGACTGAACCCTCCGTCTCAAAGAGGTTGGGTTCGTTGGAGGAAGTCGTCGTGTGGTCTGATGATGATGATGTTGGGGATGAAGATGAGCCCCCTCTCCGTATCCATGATGCGCATGGTGCATGCCCATTTGATTACTGTTTCCTATGGGGGATGGAGATTTGTATCTGAAAGGAGAACATTGGTGTCGAAGGTCTCGTTTTTGAAGGCAATAATTAGGGGTTTTTAGCATGTACGTACCTCATACTGGAACTACTGCTATGACCATTAGTACTAATGGGAGAATGGAGACGCGGAGGAAGAGGTGGAGGTGCTTGAGATTGCAACAAGTGATGATGGTGGTGATGGTGATGAGACGATGGAGGTGCGGGTTTCCATCCGTCTAAGGCCACACCCGACGGTGAACTATTGGTCTTTCTCGTCATTCGATCGGCACTTCCCTCACGACTTCTAATTGTGCTATTGACTAAGGATTCAAGTAACATGAGTTGGGAGATCCTAATTGGAACAAACCCGCAATCTCCGTGTTTTCTTACCGGAATCCAATATTCTTGGACTCAACATTAACTCTCGACTTCTGCGATGAATCTTCTCGAGTTCTCGTTCTCGTTCCCTGATTCGTTCGGGATCAATGGAACCTGTGAAGCTCAATGAAGCTGTATTGACGGGAGATCCTAATGGAGCGCCTTGGGGCTCCCCTCGTGGTCTCTCACGTGAGCGGCTTTTTCTTGAGTGCCTGGACATTCTAGTAGAGAAAAACCCGAGGTTTCATAGGAAATTTCCCCTGTAAATCAGAGGGAAGAAACGATCTTACCGTGACTTGTCTCGTTTATTGACACGATCATCGTTGATCATGCCGTTCCTCTGAGCAAACTGGAAGTTCGAATTGGTGAGATTCACGTAGGCTGGTGGTGGGTAATTGGCTGGCCCCACGGGGCTATCTGATCCACTGGCCTCATCCCGACTACTGGACATCTCGCTGTTCTTGATTTCCATCTTGGGATCACGCGAATCGATGGAGCTGTAATCCTCTTCATCAATATCACTGGACATATCACACGGTGGAGAAGGTCTGGGATTCTCCACGGCAAGAGTAAACGCATCCAGCCTGAAGCTTGATCTTTGCACTTTTCGAAACGACGAAGATGCGAAAAGACTCGCGCTCAAGTGAGTTAATATTTTCCTTGCACATCCGTGATTTTTCAAACGAGATTATGGCTTTGGGATCGTTTCATCACCGAGCAGGGAACATGGCTTTTGTTATTCTAAATTTTCTGTTGCGATTGCTTCTTGCTTGCTCTTCACAGTCGGGGGGTTGGCCAAACTTGGCTGTCTTTCTTGGCTCTTAGATGTTAGATGAGCGGCAATTGCCTTTTTTTTGCCTGCGTCTGGAATTATGAGGTGTTGAGAAGCTAATGAATGGATTGAAATACGGTAGAACAAGTGGACGCCAAACACCAAGATCTCAATCCAGACATGAAGAACAGTACCTTTGTATGGTTACTTACTTGAAAGTTTTGTCAAGCAGAACACAGAGAGGTAGCTGTGTCCGAAACTTGTTCCACTTCTTGTCGACTATGTTCCTGAATCCAACCGACTCGCCGGCCGAGGCATGACTAACTAACACCTATGCTCCTTCAAATCCCAGGGTGAGTCGGGGGAAAGAGCATTCATTGCTCCCTGGATAGATGGATGGATGGATCGAGGATGGCGTGCAGTTAATTCAAATTTCCCCTTCAGACCCCGTTTCGCACCACTCAAAGATTAGTGAGAAATCACGCTGCTAAGAAGGGAAAATCATTCTGGGGGAAGGTCGGAAGCAAATGTCGGGCTTGCCCGATGGCTTTAAAAATTGGGCGATTTGCCAAGGCACCCAAACTCTGCTCCTTGGACGTTCATGGGGAAAATGAAAGCTGCTCAGGTTGTTGGGAGACCGCTGGCCACCCTTTGCGATTACGCTCTTAAAGAAAGGCGAGAGTTCTGAAAAGGTTGGAAATTAATTTCATCGTCTTTCCGTTTGCCATCGGATGAATTGAATGAAAAGAGCTATCGACCCAAGAATCAGGCCTAATCGGATGGGCAACGATTGCGAATAGATTCATGATGGCCAGCTTATCTATCGTCGGCTGTATGTATTCTCCAAAGTCTGTCGTCCGTATCTGGGTTTCAAGTTCCGAAACCTGCATCAATGTGTCTGTTGCGAGAAAGCCAAGCTCATTGTTGTCATTCCCATTTGGGGGTGAAGAGGGTGACTTTCAATCATCCATGCATGTCACGAGATCACTGGCAGAACACCAACGATTCTGGTGAAAACGGGCAAAAATCTCATATGTAACTGTTCAATGCTTTTCCGTCGTGTACTTGCGACGAACATGTCGATCTTTCTTTGTATCCGGTTCAAAAGTGGTGTAAGACTCGATTTTTGTCTTTTCGAGTGGAGAACTTCAAAAAGGGAAGGGGGTGTCTCTCGATTTGTGACTGCATGGAGTCAAGTCTTCCTGTGTCCATGATTAGGGATGGATGAAACTCAAGAGAAGAGGGAGGAGATTGTCAAAGCTTTCAAACCTTGCCAAGCCAAATGGGTACCTGAGACGGGTGAACTATAAAAAGACACCGGGAAGCCAAAGTCATTCCAACATTCGTCTATTTACGAGCTTGACCTACTTGCGTCTGAAATTCGCATCATTGCTCCGCAAGAAGCCAAATAAATCTTCCAACATCCTAAAGCTCGCTTTCGATTCAAATGTCGAATTCCGTCCACGCTGAAGACACTTTTATCGGCCAACAATTTAAAAAAGCATGCTTACTCTATTGCAGACAATTGGCATCGATAGTGAATTCTGTATCGTGGAAAGTCTGGTTACCGGTCTGGTGGACATGTTCCCTGATTATTTGAGGCCCAGAAGGCGTGCCTTTACTTCGTTTATTTGTTTATTGCTCTTCATTTTGGGACTTCCCATGGTCACCGAGGGCGGAGCTTTCATCTTCCAGGTATCTTTATTACTGGGAATCCAACTTTTTTCCTGTTCAGCCTTAAAAGGCTCTCAATTGACCTTGCAGCTCATGGACTTCTACAGTGCCAGTGGGATCCCAATCTTGTGGTGCTGTTTCTTTCAAACCATCGCCATTGGATGGATCTTTGGCGCTCAAAAGTTTGCCAATTGCGTGGAACAAATGACTGGTTACAAGCCCAGCATGTACTGGATCAGCTCTTGGGGTGTTCTGGCACCAGCTGTGATGGGGGTGAACAGGCCTTTGATAATATATTTCTTTCACAGCAACGCACCAAGACTTGATTCTTCCTTTCCAGACCATCTTCCTCTTCTACTGTTTCATGTGGCAACCAGTCAAATATGGCAAGGTGGATTATCCTATGTACGCGCACGTTTTTGGATTCCTCATGTCCTTGGCCTCGATGTTATGGATCCCCGGTTATGCTATTTACTATCTGCTCACTCAACGAGGTAGTCTCAGAGATGTAAGTTGCAGGTCTTAATCAAGGGCTTAAAATTTCCACAGACCGTATGCAAACAAAGGAGAGATGCGTCTTCATGTTTTAACCAGGGATGCTAATGTCAATAAAGAAGTTTAGTTTGAGAACATTGCGAGAAAGCATAGTCATAATAACTATTCTCAGTGGTGATGAGTTGCCTCAGTCTCAAAGGCTGTAGTTTAAACACAACTCATGTACTCATACTCGAAGATGGTTAGTTTGACTTGCTCAAGCTATAAACTTCTTAACGACGTTAATATTCCTCCCAATGTTTTTTGGCACAGAACTAACAGTTTTGCGTTTAAGATTCATTATCACTTCTAAATTAGAATTTTGAGCCTTCAACTTTCTGGGTCTCAGATCCAAATTAAATTGATATTTTTACAACAAAAAATTGAAAGTCAGTGGCACAATGAGTTAGATAAAACTTAGTTATTACATGTAGGTCGTTTGTTTTGTGTTTAAAGATTTACTCCATCCATAGATTTCCATCCGTTTAATAGCTTGAACTTAAACCTAAATGAACTCAATACTTAGTAAATGAATAACTTAAAACTTACGAAAATAATGCCTTGCAAGGCATGAATTCAACATTGAAAGTATGTCTGTAGCATGTCTTAGCACCGATTAAAATACGATCCTTTTTAATTTGATACCCCTTTTACTCTCATATATTAGGTGTTAGAGAAGTCATAATGATATAAACGATGCACCACGAACCATCCCATTATTTTTCAGCGTTTGATCAAAGGCATTACACCTGATATCAAATCTTCTCGCGTGAAAGCCCCGGCCAAGAATACAATACCCAAAGAGATTCAAATGTCCGAGTCTTCAGCACGGCTTCTCAAGAATGCTTCCTTCCTCACCAATAATACAAGTTCTTTTGCCATCAATAACCCTTAACAGACTATTGAAGAATCATCATCCCCTTTGGACGAATTTGGCGGCAGACAGAAGAATACTAGAGAAAAGTAACACAATCGAAGAGCGAGACAGAGAGAGAATGAGCGAATCCGGATGATTCTGATGGCAACGAGCGAGTTGGCAGGCAAACAGTTGGCCCACCTGGCCCCCAATTTCCATTGTGTTGTGAGTCTAATCTTGGGAAGAAAAAATAGTATGGCAGCCCAAAGGCAGAAGAGATTTGCTTTCAATTATCTCTCAGAGCAGAGGATTTCAATGCTCACACCCATTGTATTGTACTTGACACTAAGATAAAGATTTAGAAAATTAGTTCCCTTTCGTACATATTTTTGAGTTAGTGTTTTAGAGAGAGTATTTTGTCAGTGTTCCTACCCCTAGACCAACTAATCATGTGACCTATAAAATATATATACAATGCATTGAATATGAATAGCATCGCCATCCCACTGTTGTACTGTTCTTCCGCTGCTCATTGCTATTTACGGTACGTATACCAGTGTTGAACAACTACTTGCTGATCATTGGTACGAAATAAATATTAACTAAAGAAACGTGACGGAGAACCAAATTACACAATTAAGCAGGGCAGTTGTAACGAAATTATGAGTAGCGAAAGTACAGTAATTCGTCCCTTCTTCCGCAAAAGCCATGACATTTCAAATGTGGTGTAATGGATGAGTGTAATCGAACGAATTCAGCTGAGGATTCTGGGGCCAAAATGGCTAGGGATGGGTCAGAGTCGAGACTCACCCTCCATAAAACACAATCAAAATTCATGAGCCCTATTCGTTTTTTTCATTTTGACAATCAATTGAAGTAAGATTTTTTCCTCACGTAGCTAGCTAAAACTATGAAATGTCAAAACCAAGTTCTGACCCATCCCTAGCCATTTTGGCCCCAGAATCCCCAGCTGAACTCGTTCGATTACACTCATCCATTGTAACGGCTCAAAAACTCAAAAAGTACTCGTTACTGGTTCCTTTTCCCATTGCACCAATTTTAGTTATTTTTCTTATTGTGGACGTACACGAGTAACTTTTTTAATTAACTTCAAAGGTAGTCATAGACACAAATAGTCGTTCGGCTTTGTCGGCAAACCTCTTTTTCAATACGGTAGGATGTACATCTTTGAGGTGATTTCTTTTGGGCTCTCCATAGCCCAATCCATGGGCTCTGTCTTAACCCAGGCTTTGAGATCGGTTGTAGCAATCGTAGAGGTTTCACTTGCGCTCTGAGAGCACCTAAAAATCCCAAAGAATCCGGCTAGTTCAAACAATGAAGTGTTCCTCTTTTCTTTATCGGGCTCCTTCATTGTTCAATCTTTTGGTGATAAGTCTTCGTCGGGAATATGCAGGAGCTGATCCTCTAAGAGCATTTAAGGCAGGATTAGACAAATCTTTAAATACTATTCCTGATCAACCCTCTATTCAAGCGTTGTATAGATCTGCCAACAGTAACTTGTTGGTAGACCAAATTTCATGCAAATGTGAACTTTATATTTATGTAGTAATGTTAAAGATTATTTTTTTTACAGGGAATCCCATGCCTAGTAAATGTAAAATGTGCCTAGTAAAAAGTACTGCCTAAAAAAAAATCCGCAAACCACCAAAAAAAAAATATGTCTATTACTGCGCCAAAAATCTAGTTGCTCACATGAGTCCATCGCTTAATTTTGGCTCATTCTTCAAAACGCTTTTATTGCGATCGCACTGTACTGTTCAAATCTAAAATCCATGCTTGTGGCTTGATCATTTGAGTTTTCATTTATCTGGCGCGTTTTAGGGACAAAATGGACCACTTAAACTCAAATAACTTATTATCTGAGTCCTGTTTTTTCAAATTCAGGTTTGGTAAACCAGCATTATCAGAATGGCTAACTTATTATAAATCTCTTTTGTTTGATTTGAATTTTTATAACTGCGCTTTTTTAAGTTATGCAACCTTCTTACGAGATTTCACTCGTTAACTAATATCGCGTTTACTTAAGTTCACTTACCTCGAGTAAAACCTTAAGCCAAAAAATGGTTTTTTTCTGCTACCGCTACAAGGAATGCGATTCCACGTAAACAAGGATTTCTCCCGACAGCTTCAATCCGTCTCCCAACAAGATTCGAACCTACGTCGTCTGGGGAAGCACTTACACTCGGCTCTTATAAGAACGCTTTAGTACCTGCGGCTCTCTGGCTTACTTAAAATGATTTCTTCCGACAGCTTCAATCCGACCTCCAACAGGATTCGAACCTACACTGTCTGGGGGGGGGGGCACTTACATTCGGCACTTTTAAGAGCGCTCTAGTACGCGTGGCCACTCTGGCTTCCTCTGAATGGTTAATGGTTTGGGTTTGGAAAGGGTTAGCGTGTCAGCTATGGAATCGCAAGGTTTTCAAGACTCAAAAAATATCAAATAAGTGTTGAATGGCAATGTCTTAAAATACTTCTTTATACCTTTGAAATTTTTTGAACTGATATTTTTTAGAAAACTGAAAAAGAACTCTTGAACGTAAAAATTGAACTTAAAAATTGAACTTAAAAATTTACATGAAGCAGGATGTATTTATTGTCTTTTTAACACATTGGATTTTTTTTTTTTTATAATGATGTTTGAAAGCACACCTTTTATCACTAAAAATAAATGCCGATTAAGAAAAGTAATTTTTACTTTGTAATGCCATTCATTTTTTCCAAAAGGAATTCAGGAGTATCGAGTTCCTCATTTTGGATGGAGGAACGGGAACTGTTATCTACTCCTTTTTTTGAGGAACGGCTAAAGCCCTGCAATCAAGGAATATTTTAATCCGAAAATAATATTGAAAAATGAAAGTAACCCTCCTGTGGATCCATTTTCCTCCTTTGAATGCCCTTGTAAAAGACTTATGACATCGTTGTTTTTGAGGACTTCTTGGCCCACCTGTGGGGCCCAAACATAATAAATGAGCGGTCCTGGGTCATCGAAAATTTCCAAATGCTGGGTCTTGGAGTCTTCCATAGTAATGCTCTTTTGGACGCTCAAGTGTCGGAATCTGGGCCTACATGTTAGCTTTTATTCGGTGGGGACTAACCCCAAAATCTTTGTCACCTCGATCAAGCAACTTATTACATTCAAGCCATTCCACCTGTGGCGCCAACTCTTGTCCTCGAAATGAACATCTCGCCGTCAGGCCGAAAGTTAGTGGCTTAATTTCGTTTCCTAGAACAAGGGTGCAGATTTCAGAGAAATGTGAGGTAGGTTGTTAAGACAGTTTAGAAGTGTAGTCGAAGCATATCTAGAAGCTTAAAAGAAGCAAATGAAACGGAGTAGAAGTAATTATGCTCGATCAAGTTTTGCTAGATAGGCTGCGATTGAAAAACGCAGCTTGTGCAGAAAAACTTGATCGAGCCTCATGATTATTTCTACTCCGTCTCATATGCTTGTGTTGTATTTGTTTTGTGCTTCTAGATATGCTTCGACTATACTTCAAAACAATCTCAACAACTGGCCATAAAAAGATTGTTAATCAGGAAAATGTCAAACAAACCCCTGGGAAAAAAAACCTCAAAACTAGTTGACATTCCAACATTCAAAGCAAAGGATAATTTCTGCGCCTTAAAACAGTTTTTGAAAAATCCACGGCAACCAAAAACAGGAAGCAAACTAAGAAAAACACGGTGTTTCAGCAACGAAAATTTCACCTACTGTCTTGCGTTTTTATTACGGATGGATTTCGAGTTCGTATTTCGCCATACTTTTGCCATTTTCGTCCTTAAGGGTCAAAAAGCTTACCTCAACTAACTTCTCGAAGGGTAAGATACCTAATCTCTCAGTAAAATATGGCGGCACTGCCAACTCGAAATTCATTTTTTTAACTACCCACGTAATTCAAACCATGGAATTTGCGGAAATTAAATGGGAGAGCATTTCCATTTGACTGGAATTAAAGAGCAATAAGCCACTAGCAATGATAGTGTTCCAATAAGTTTGAAACTTGTCTATTTTTAAGCAAAAATAAGAATTGAAAATAGTGACATTTCTCGTGGCTCTCGCCTGATCTGATGAGAAGTGTTGATAAGTTTCTGCAGGTATGTGCCATTTCATGCGTCACAATACCTCATTCATGTTACGTGATACTTAAATGAGATCCTTAAACAAACAGTTAAATTAGTGCTCGACCTTCTTTACTATGAAAGGTACTATAAGAAATACATGATTTAGTCAAAAATTCATCCTATGTAGGAGAATCCGTTTGTGGAATCAAATAAACATTTTTCCCGTCGACCAAACCGCATCACTTTTTTTGTTGTTGACTAGTCTTAGTCTTAGTCTTTTAGAATTTGTTTGTATGTGTAGTGTAGCACTTTTATTTCAATCTGCAACTCTATTTGAAACTGCATGCAATCAGTTTGGCTCAACAAGTTGAGAGAACGGTTCGAAATTGGGAGAACAAACGAAGAATATTTTGCCAGAATCAGTGGCCTTGATGAACCCGAGAGAACTTTGATCACTTCGTGGAAAAACTGAAGAGTGCTCTTTCTAATTGTGCAGTCACACCTCTGACCTCTCAGGCCTAAAACATTCCTAAATTCATTCTTAGAAGGACATTCTGAGAGGACGCTTTGTGTTACAGCCAACACACAAGTCCATCTACAAAATGGTCTACGTATTTGTGAAGTGCCTTTCCATTAAGACCAACATGTGGCTCCTTATAAGGCCAATCAGAGGTTCTGTGTGTCTCTCTTTTCAGTGGTCAGAGTCAGCCATTGCCAATTAAAAACACTGCAATTTGAACTGTGTATTTTTGATCTTTCATCCGTCAAAGTGGGTTTTCAAATGATGACAATATCCTGCTTATGAAGACCTTTTATCTTTGAATTATGGCATCGATGTTGCACCTTCTCCTGACACTCAAGTAATGATGAAGATGAAAGAAGTGTCCGAGATGGTGGTTCATGATGAGCAAGTCTAAGAGACACGATGATGTATGAAACATTGATTCGTTATTATCTCCCATTGTGTTCAATACAATTCACAGATTTTGAAATAAATGCTTTGTCCTTGCTACAAATTTGTTACTCTATTTTGAATTAAAAACTTTCTTCATTTCAATTTCGTTTTTTTGTAGAAGGTACGTGTAGTTGAGACATCGAAAACGTAAATTTTTGTAGTGATTCATAAACTCTCGATTTGCGTCGTCTGGATTGAACTAAAAGCTAATTTGTACTGAACTCTCAATATCCCTTCTTTTGATGCGTTATGGCCTAATTATGCTCTGTCATTCTTTCGTAAGATTGTAGTTTTGAAAGTGGAACGCAACAAAAACACAACCCCTCATTTTTTTGCCACAATGGTTAGCTGAATTTATGCCCCGCTTGTTCTGTAAGATATTCATTGTAGCAGTTAATGTGAAAAAGTTAAGTAAACGAGGCAAATAGGGTTTATGGAAGGATTTTTTTCCACTGCAATATTGAACTATTTGAAAATAGTTAAGTGGTCAAGTCTTTGAGGCTTTTTCTCGACTTTGATTCTAATGAAGTGGCAATTACGTGCAGAAACGTATCAACACTTCTCATCAGATCAGGCGAGAGCCACGAGAAATGTCACTATTTTCAATTCTTATTTTTGCTTAAAAATAGACAAGTTTCAAACTTATTGGAACACTATCATTGCTAGTGGCTTATTGCTCTTTAATTCCAGTCAAATGGAAATGCTCTCCCATTTAATTTCCGCAAATTCCATGGTTTGAATTACGTGTACCGATGGAACGCAAACTCGATTTAGTTCGAGTGTTGCCATATTGGCCCTTGCTTAAGTCTTTGATCAAAAAGTTTATTACAACCCGCCTTTTTAAATAGCAAATAAACTTCGACTAAAAAGTGTCAATATTCCCAACTCGAAACCCATCACTAATTTCTACGCATAACTTAGTCTGTTGTATTTTTCATTCTCGTTTTTTAAATCAAACAGCATTGATCTTTTGCGCTATAAGCTGATCATTGAGACCAAAAAAAGTGAAATTTCACATTAAGTTTTTATTTTTAGTTCTTTGCCAGATTCCATGGATCCTTGAAGTCATCAATCTTGTAGAAGTTTGTGTTATTGCATGTGCTATATTGGATTTGATTGACATGACATAAAATAAGTCGAAACAGAGTTACAATTCAGGATTGGAAGGTGAACCAATATTCTGTATATACGTAAATAAAACATGACAGTGTCCCTTGTCTGGTTTTGAAATTTTATAAGTTGCTTAACCATTGTATCAAAAAGGTTGGGGTTTCTAGTTTGATGCGCGTATTAATACGAGTTTCGAAATACTTTGTAATGATGGTTTATTGAGGACTCGACACCTTTTCAAATTGTTGGGGTACAACCAGTGTTGCACAACAATAGCCACAACGCAACTACTCAATTGTCTTTTAAGCTTGGTCTTGAAATAAAGTGATGGTTCAATTTACACTCATAATGATCCAAATTTTCTTGTTTGTTTTTTACGTCTTTTGTAATCCCGCATCCAACCTTTTCCAACGAAGATCAGTGAGTCCAATCACATGGCCCAAGTTATTCTATCAACAGAGTCAGATGAATCTGAACATTCGTGACTCGCGAATTGCTTGTGGAAGCTCATGCATCAGTAGTCCAACATTCTGTAATACTTTTTTGCTTCGAGATGGAGAATGTCTTCTGGGGCGTTTTCCTGCTCCGAATTTAAGCGTAGAATCCCAACAAACTGAAAAAGAGATCATTTTCATCGAGTACGGTAAGACAAATTGTGGAACGTGAAAAAAACGGAAAAAACATGTGAAAAATGAGAAAATAATGCTATTTACTACAACTATTACTATTACTATTAAACCTCAAGGAGAAAATCCTCCCTTGTGTTGTCGATATTTCTACGTATTATTTGAATAAACTTTTTATTAAAAATTGGACTTCTTCAACTCCTGCTGTAAGGTGAGATGTTGAGGGCATTTGGGAGTAGAATGGAATTCCGGTTTGTATAAATGACCATGCTCAAGAAAAGTACAATATAAGAACATGAGCTAAGTTTTTCAATAACAAAAACGTAACATATGTATGACTTCAAGCATCTAAAATTATTGCTTGAGGATGTACTTGTGTAATCAAACTGGCTTTGGAAACCGTTTGGTTTGTCTTAACGAGAACCAAATAAATTGAATACTTAAAAGGATGCTGATGCTTGATCACCCGAATCTTCTCTTGCTAGATATGTTTCAAAATCTAACGACGCCTTTGGAGTGGTTTGATGGTGTGTTTGCCAAACACATGTGGCTCACCAGCATGGTTGGATATGTGGATCTTGCCCCTGGAGATACAGAGAGGGACTGCTTTGTACATTGCATATCCAAACGAAGTGATTGTGCATTGGTTGTGGTGGAACATGGACGATGCCATTACGGAATAGCCCAAACCGTTACCACCACAATAGATACATCTGTCCTGATTGATCAGAGCTCTCCTTGGCAAGTTCACTTCACTTTCACTTTCTTGAATTGGTCTCAAAGTGAAATGCCACGATTCGAGATTCAAGGAGTTCCGGGACCAGTTTGGTCAATTCATCTTTTTCTTAAAGAGTCAATGGACTATGAATCCAAATGCGCCGTTTTTTGCTATTTTCATCACGAATTTTGGCAACCTTGCACATTCTACGTCTATGAAAGCCAAACGCAAATGTGCTACATTGGCAACATTGACGGAGACTTTCAACGTTATGGAATCCTTTCTCATTCAGCCATAGTTCAGAGTTTCAACGGTGCGATCTTTTTCAACGCAAGCAAATACATATATCATTGCCTTGATTAAGAATCAATGAAAAGGCCTCATTTCCAGATGCGCGATCTGGCGAATTTTGCTTTGATCGAACACGAGAAATGCGAGTCAAGAACTATTTTTATTCTCAATATCTCTTCAAATCAACGCCAAATATTGATGAATGTGGTGTTCGGTGCCATTTCGACCCAGACAATCGATGCAGTTTCTCCTTCATTTTTGAAACAGAATGCTTTTTTGGTGATGTCTTTCAAACGGAGTCAAACCTTTCCTCTCCGATGCCCACAAATGAAACCATGGCCATTTTTTTCAATCGAGGTTTGTCATTTAGTCTTGCTTACTTTTCATACTTTTTGACTTGCGTATATCAATCAATCGTTAAGAATGAGAATTCAAATTCAACCCCTCACTTATGAATCTTTAATACTTGAATGCGCTTACCACTTCAAAATTTAGCATTATGTTTATGATCTTTATTAAAGGTTAAGCATTTTTTTTAAATGTAAAACTCAATGGCTGTTCTTATCAAAATGGGTTATTTCACGCTCCCTTGGAGAAATTTCATCATTTTTTTCAGAGCTGGTGATTGCCAAAAATGTTGTACCTTCCTTATTTGTGGAAATCCAATCGCCATTGAGAATTTGGGGACAACGAACATTTGATCCTGCGGGTTCGTTCCATACTTTCGAGGAATGTGCCACCGCTTGCATGATTGGATCATCGACGTTGGATGGCTTCAAAGAATTGGGTTGTCATTTTGTTCATTTTGATCCCAGTAATGGAGCTTGTCAAATGGGAAATCTTGATTTCAATCAAAATAACGCAAGTCTAACATCATCCATTCTGTCCTCGATTATCGTTCGGAAAGGTAGTGGAGACAAACGTTACACTATTTTCAGCAATTTTCAATGCAGATTTCAATTTTTTGTCTTAAGATATCTTGGAAAAAATAAGGAGGGACGATTTTATTCAATCCCCTTACAACTTATCGTGGAATAAGCACATTTATGATTCCAAACCTGTGGACCCTGTTGTTGGTTCCCAACAATGTGCAGCTTACTGTATTTTGGATTTTGGGCCATGTTCCATCATAATTTTAGATTCGACGAATTGGAATTGTTACCTGGCGGATTGGTACATTGATTCAGAGCTATTTCTCACTATAACGCCATTTAATGGGCAAATATTCAATCGCCACCGTAAGTTTTGTGAAACAATGTTATCGGACAACAGAGAGTATCTGAATAACCTTATTGTACTTTTAAAAAAAAGCTCAATTAGGCGTTCTCATGGGTGGAAAACTTCCCAATGGAAACGATGCCATAGACTCGGACGTTTTGACAGAAGACTCATTTGTTTGTATTCAACATGCGATACCAACACTTCCGGAGGCCCGAATACTTCAAGCTCTTCTTTTCGTCTCATCAACTAATATGCTTATGTTTTGCGGAGGATTGGGGGCTAGTGCTTTCGGTAAATACGGAGAAGTGCGAAAAAGTCTTGTGATCCCTCTTTTTTGGTTTCGTTGAACAAGACTATTGCCAAATAGAGCAAAAACGAGATTGAGCAATTCATGTTAAAAATTACCCCTTTCAAGATAAGAAATGTAACTGTCTATGCTCACTTCTTGGTTGACAAATCTTTCATTGCAAAGGGCAGATATACGTGAGCAACTTTTGGGACGAACTTCGAAGTCAGTTTCCTTTGCCCTGGAAGAGGTTCTCCCCAAGACCATTAAGATCTATTAAATACTAGAGGGAGTGTAATCGTTAAAAAGTGTCGCCAGTCGCCAATTGTTGAGCGGACAAAAGTACGGGAACCTTTGAAATGTGCGACCAGCCAAATGACAACCATACAATTGATGAGTCAAAGGTGGAACTGAGTAATGTTTTTGGGCCATTTTTTCCTATTGATACTGGTTACTTTCTTGAAAGTATGGAAGACGTCAGAAGGTGTCAAAAAGTCACTAATAGGAAGAACACCCATTTAAGTTCTTGCGTTACATTGGGTTCATCCAACACATAAATGGACAAAAACTAAAATGTGGCTTCAAGAACGACTTCAAAGAGTTGGTTTTGATTCGAATGTTTGGTCACACTAATTTCCGCTTAACAGTTGCGGTGGGGACATTCTCAACCCAAGTCAAACGTTTTCCACCGCTCTTGCTAAATCAGCCTGATCAAAACTTGCACGCGATCTAGTATTTAATAATATATATCTAAGCCCAAGACGTTTAGAGATTGTAAATCTTAAGAATCTTAAAGTACTCTTTTGACTTGCAGTTTGGGAGTGAAAAGTAATACTTTGTTGGGCATTCAAAACAAAATGAATTCTAGGGTTTTTTATTGCACCTAGATACTTGCTACGGGCTGGAATTGAATGGAGACTTGCCAAAATGGAACCCTTTGCAAAATTATCCCAAAAGTGCTGCAGCGTTTGCTCTAGTTGAAGTCAATAGCGAAGTATATGGAATAGGAGGAAGAGTGGGTAGTCAATATTTATCAACTATCTATCATTATGACATTGAAAATGATATTTGGTCCACTTACGACAATATACCCGAACCTGTGGCTTCGTTTGGAGTGGTAGTATATCAAGACGAAGTTTGGATCATTGGGGGTGCAAAGTGAGGGAAAATGTATTTCTACCACAAAAAACAAATGTTTTCAACAAATTCACTTGCCTATAGAAATGGAATAACTACTGACAACACTTTTGTTTGGAGCCCTTCTGTCAAGTCTTCGCGATTGCCTGGATCTATCAACTCCAAACTACCTCATGTTCTGAAAACCTTTGCTTGTGGCATCATTAAAGACCAACAAAGTGGACATGATTGGATTTTAACCGTGGGAGGACATATGGGTTCACCCCCGATATCTCAAATGATTTACTATTTTGATGTCCAAGACAACACTCAGTGGAAGGTTCTGAAGGCCAAAGCGTATCAACCAGATTTACATGGTTCTATTGACAATACAATACCCAGTGCATGGAATAGCTTCCCAACTAGCTCCAATTCTTTGCTTCAATTTGGGGCTACTAAGTTTACAATCGCCACGGGGTACACTTTTACCCGTAACGAAAGTCCAGACAATCTTGCTGTTTGGCAAGATGAACTTGGGGTCTTTGTTTGGTCCTCAAATTCACTGACAAAAGGCAGGGTAAGAATCAGTGGAAGAGCAAAGATTCCTTTGGTTCTAAGAGTACAAGTCTTGACAAAACTTGCAAAACTTTGAACTTTTGTTCCAGAAATTTGCTGGTATAGCCCACATTCCCCTTCATACCCGGTGGACATGTCTGCCCATGGGATCAGAATGGATAAAAATCGTGGAACAAACCTCGGGGAACTATTTCGTGCCCAATCAGATCGCTGGCTATTCTAACCCTTTGTATTCGGATTTGGGCAATCTGAACAATTATAAGTAAAAACCGTTTGAATCCATCCAGTTGTTGAATTGGGATCTGATTTGAAGAATTTGTTCTAGGTCTTCTTGTTACGGTCATTACCATTTTCGACTGGTTTGGCCAGGTTTAGGATACTTCAATGAGTGGATACAAGAGAATGACATCACACAGACGTCACCTGTGTTGGGGTTCAAAAGTAAGGGCACAAAGGGGAGATTGCAAAACACCGCTGACAATTGTATATGCAACAGTTTTGTTCGAAAAACAAAAAAAAAAACCACCGTTTCGCCTTTTCTAGGGATTGCTTTGAAATACCCAAACCATTTTGGTGGTTTATTTCACGTGAACATTGGTGGACTGAACTCAGGAGATCCCGATGACACCTTTGCCAAGGGTGATACACGACCAGGTGGAGGAAGTTTTGCTGTGGGACGATTTTCTGGGACGCCCACAAATATGTTACCGGGTCCAGTGGGACGCGATGGGTTCACTAATATTGATGTGGACCATCTCATTTTGTACATTAAAGACGATTGCAAATAAAAAGTTATTTTTTAAAGTTTGTGTTCCCAGGGATACCTTTTTGTAACAAGTTCTAATGGACCACAAGTGCTTTCGGCAAAATTTTGATTTTTGTTTCAGTTATGTCTATCGTAAAACGAAAGCAGACATGTACCCAAAGAAAAGACTTTCGAGTAAAAAAAATCGAGCTGTTTGTGTGTAAAAACCTCTGAAACATACTCATTCAATCAAATTTGATTGGAACACTTCTTCTATCCCAAAGGCAATACCGGGTGCGTAAAAGTTCTGCAATTGGAAAATTAAAGTCCAGTCCAGATTTGTTAGGTGTTACACTATGATGATTTGATGCATCGAAAATCATCGCTGCCAAGCAGTGAAATGCATAAACTTAATATTCAAAGTGACCTCTGTTCTTCTTGATGATAGCTCTTAAACGTGGAGGGACATCTCAACAACATCTGCAAACAAGCAACTGATACATTTTTATTATTGTTATTATTATTATTATTGTTTTAGGGGGGGCGGATTTTTTAATACTGTTACAAGGAATGGGATTCCCTGTAAAGAGAGTTAATCATTAATATAGTTTCTATAATTAATGTTTATATGAAATTTGAAAAAAGTGTTTAAAAATTTGTCCAATCCTGCCTTAAATGCTGTTAGAGGATCAGCTCCTACATATTCCCGACGAAGACTAATGGGTAACAAATTGAACAATGAAGGAGCCCGATAAAGAAGAGAGGAGGACTTCATCATTCGAACTAGTCTCGATTTCCTAGGATTTGGAGGTGCTCTCAAAAGACACGGAAAACCTCTACGATCGCTACAACTAATCTCAAAGCCTGGGTTAGGACAGAGCCCATGAATGCTCTTGAAGACATACAGTATCAGATACCTTTCATACCTAAAAGGTTACCATATTTAGTGACAAAGTCAAAAATTGATAGGTGAATTGCAAAAACTTGCTTAAATAGCTTCTGTCATACTATGAGTACAAAATATCAACTAAATATCACTAAATATTACATGAAACTAAAAATAGTTGAAATGATACTTCTATCCCACGAGCTTCTTTTATTTCATATAATAATTAGTGACAAAGTCAAAAATTGATAGGTGAATTGCAAAAACTTGCTTAAATAGCTTTTTTCATATACAGTATATTAGCATATACAGTGTGTAGCACTGTCAGCCTGACGACTGCTTCGAATGCGCAACTTTGCCAGGGCTGCCAGATAATTGTTCAACAAAAAAAATCATTTCACAAGACAATGCAATGTTGTGCGCAAGGAAAACGCTCTAATGGCTTCAAGTGACGTTCTAAATATTCACCAATCAATTTCGTATCTAGTTAGATTAAGTTTTCGTAAAAAGTAAGAAACTCAATGCAAATCAGCGTGGAGATTTATCAAGAGCTGACATTACCGAGTCAATTCACAGCAGCACTGGGCTTGAACGCGCATCGATGTTTAAGGAGAACGGGAAGGTTATCTTCCGGCACCCACGGTTTTGGCCAGCCTTGGCCTTCAAAGGCTATTAAGGTCAAACATTATGCTTTCAAAGGTAAGCTGAGATCATGAGCGTCAATTTGGTAGTAAATAGTGCATAGGTAAAGTTGCCTCAAACAGGTCGAACCCAAGATCCACAGTACAATGGAACCGACGTCTTGGGACCAAAATGGCACATGCGCGTTCTCTTTAATTATAGCGCTCTAGCTGCAACTACTGGATTTGAAGTACGCTGAAGTCTATTCGAAAGCTGACAACTCCGTTTGAACAACTTCTTTCTAACCTTTGGAATTCTAGACAATGACTTACCTTTTGCCACTATTTTTGGAATACTGATGGTCAAACAAAAAGTGAAATAAGCTTATTTTTAGCTTCATCTATTGATGGTTCCTGCTTCAGAATGGAAATCAAGCCCAACTCGCCTAATGTTTCAACAATAATGGGCCAGTGTTCATCTTTGAACTTAAACATGGCCACGCCCACCTTTTGAGCAGGTTTAACTCTAGAGCTCGCCGGCTTTTGATTAATGGTCGACCCTATTTCAAGAATGTTATGATCTGAAAGGCTACATGGGGCAACATGGACATACTGGATCAGATCAGGGTCATTGGAAAAACTAAGTCCAGAACACTCTCTGCTCTGGTTGCAACACCAACGTGGTGAGAGAGATTACGCAAGATCGCAAACTCTTCCAATTTTTCGAAAGACAGCGATTCTGTTTTCGAAATGGGAATGTACCCATCCGGACAAACCTCCCACTCTACAATGCTAGCCGGAAAATTGAAGTCATCAACAACAAAGAGGCGAGAACAAACCACTCGATCTAACTCCTTTCCCATGAATTCGAGAGCTGATAGAAATGAAGAAGAACTACAAGAAGGTGGCCGATACATTGTTACTTGTGTAAGATCAAGAGCCTTGATGTGACAAATCAAACCTTCTACTTCTCCATTCGACTTATGAACATGACTAAAATGTAAGTCTTTTCTGACATATAGACATATGCCCCCATGAGGGAAAATGGGATTATCAGGGCGTACTCTATCACATCGAACTAGCCTAAAACCAGCTATAGAGGTTGTGAACAATTCCAAATCTAGTGAAATCTAGCCCTTTTCTCCTCATATTTGTGCTGGTCAGCTAGGCCGAAGTGCAGAGGAACAGTAGGGTAGCCAAAATGAGAAGATAAGCAAGTGCTTGGTGGGGGGGGTTTGTTAAACCTAGTCAAGAAATATATGCGTATAAATCTCTAAAGACAGTTACATCAAGTGACTTTACTTAAAGCTAATGTTCTGGTTAGGATGATATACTTTTGCATACTTAAGATGACAATTGTAAAATGAGTATCAATATGTGACCAATATGTGATTGACTTTGAGCTTTTACCTCCCTTTTGTTTGTCTCCACTTATGGGGGGAAATTGTAACACCGATATATTTAGTTCACATTCTCTAGGACGAAAACAAGTTCTTGCAATGGAGATGAAGGAGACCTCTCTATCAATGACTAACTCCTCCAGTACTCTAACCTTTGTGCTGTCTTTTTTGGAAATCAGACAATGCACGTTCAAATAGAGCCCTTTTATGGGCTTAAGGTCTTCCGATGGGCCAAGTTTATCAGTTCTTGGATAGATTGAAGATCTATATCATGTTCTTGGCAATTGAATTTACATATACCCGGTGTGTTTTTTCGCTTTTTTGGAGTCGGCAGTGAACCAGGAAAACTTAACCATAGATATCTTGGCTTAAGCAGGCTTAAGTAACTGGTCAGCTGATCAATGTATAAAAAAGGCTCCAATCCCCTCCTGTTTCGTGTATTCTGCGAATATTTACGTTACTTAAATACTATTTATGCACCTGCAAAGGAAGGGAGTAATGGCCAAAATCCGGCGGAGGGAGTTTCATTTT
>JAAGOF010000243.1:284719-296960 GCA_010645155.1 Tigriopus japonicus
CCTACCCTATCGTAAGGCATGTTGTTTTAACATACGACTGACCTTTAAAACTGGCATGATGATGTCAGATTTTGGCAACGCTGAAAAGTTTGTTTACGAAGTTTTGTTAGAAATATAGGGCTCATAGGTCGTATTGAGACATAATTGCCAGCTAGAGAGTGGGTTTTAATGCCACTTTTGGCAAAACTTTGGCGAAATAGGTTTTTCCTTAAATGCTTACATTTCTTTGCAGTGGCATTTTGTTATCAAACTGGTACATTTCGGAGAAATATTGATTTCAAGAAAATCTTTAACGGGTTGCCAAAGAGTGGTATTAAAACACATTCATTAGCTGGAAACCATGTCTCAATCTGACCGCAAGAGGCGCTTATTTTGTGGAATCAGCTAAAATTTTGTTCAGGGTTCATTGTAATTAATTACAATTTGGGCCAAGTAATTGTAATTGTAATTAATTGCATTTTTTGGCCATGTAATTGACGAATTTTCAATTACAAATTACCAATTACTTTTCAAAACCTTACTTCCTTAAATTAACCATAAAACCATTAATCATAAATCCAATTTATCACTTTTTACTTGCAAAACAATTATTTTGTTATCAATTTGCGGTCAATGTGATGCCACGACCAGGTAGCTTTTGTTACAATACACGCAAAAGATTTGATGTTTATATATTTTTAAGCTACAAGAGCTTTAACCATGATTTTTGTGTCAGGATTCAGGGCTTTTCACAACCAAGGGCAGACAAATGAGGTGCAAAAATAAAATTTTAAAGTTCTGAAAAAGAAAAAATATGCCCTGTGATTGATGGTATAAATTTTTTGATATTTAAGCCTGTGCATAAGCTTTTGGTTTTTTGAAATCACTCTATTATATTAACCTTTCAGGCATTATAAGTTGCCAGTTGGTGCATCGCTACTTAAAAATTGCAGATCTGTTTATTTTTCATCGTTTTGAAATGGCGAAAGGGGGAAAGAGATGGAAGAATTGTTATTGATATGTAATTGACAAGTAATTGACATGTAATTGACATATAATTAACATGTAATTGCAATTGAAGTCAGTAACATTTTCGGATAATGTAATTGTTTTTAATTACATTTTTGATGAAGTAATTGTAATAATAATTAATTACATTTTTGATGAAGTAATTGTAATAGTAATTACATTTTTGATGAAGTAATTGTAATAGTAATTACATTTTTGATGAAGTAATTGTAATAGTAATTAATTACATTTTTGATGAAGTAGTTGTAATAGTAATTAGTTATATTTTTGATGAAGTAGTTGTAATAGTAATTAATTACATTTTTGATGAAGTAATTATAGCTAGTGATTATAGCGTTATTATAAAGTGTTATAGCTAGCCCTTGGTCGTCACAGAGGGTTTCTTCATTTGTGCAGAAAAGTTGAACTCAAATGAAAGTGAGCACTTGCTAAAGCACTCTTTGTTCATTGGGACCTTAAGGTTTCATTGGAACATTGCATAAGTTCGATCGTGTTCAAATTGTGTATGACAAATTTTATATGAAACACACACTTATCTCGATAAATACAACGTTTTAAACTTCAAAACAAATGTAACCTATAAATGTGACTTGTCAAACCCTTTGCTCCAGCTTATTTCAGCTTTTGGCACTTCAGCAATCTTGACTAAAAATGTATTGTGCAAAGTAAGCCAGAGTAGCCGCGCGTACTAATGCGTTCTTATAAGAGCCGGGTGTAAGTGCTTCCCCAGACGGCGTAGGTTCGAATCCTGTTAGGGATCGGATTGAAGCTGTCGGGAAAAATCCTTCAATTTACAGGGAATTGCATTCCTTGTTGCGGTAGTAAAAAATCCGCAAAAAAAAGAAAGAAAAAAAGTCAACCAAAATAACTCAGATTCAAGGAAAATTGGATGTTGCCCAATGGTCAGTTTTTGTACTCGATTGGCTCCAAAATTACCCAGGGTCTGACAACACATAATTGGGAATTGGGAAACTAAGCTCAAAGAATTATGGTTTAGTACTAATATACTAAAATTTCTGATCAAGGTGACAAACAGACATAAAACAGCCCCACTTAATTACGCAGAATGCGTGGGATCAAGTTTTTTCTACTCATGGGGGGTCATTTAGACTGTGGTTCAATTACAATCTTGCAACATAGAATAAATAACATGTTCAGTAATTAGGTGCTTCAAGGGCACTCCTTACTTGATAGCCATTGAGCACAGACAAAAAACTTGGCAAAACCATGATAGGCATTATCAATGTCATTTTTCAAAGCTTGGTGTGCTGGAACTGCCTTTTGAGTGAACCGGTATCGCGCTCATACAAGAGGAAACTAATTAGCTCAATCACGTGGCCAAGTTTGATTCATCAACAAATCGACCTGGATTCCAATATTGAATCCGTTTCAATCATATGTGGAAGTTTTTGCTCCACAGCTCTTAATGCATGTAACGCTTACTTAGTCAAAGATCAAGAATGTCTTTTGGGGAGTTTTCCGGCACCAATGTCAAATGTGTTGTCCCCACAAACTCAAAACGTAGAGGTCTACTTGGAAAGAGGTAAGGGCGAAAAAATGAACACTTTCCAGATTATCCGAGATCCTTTAGTTTACGCTAACTTGTAACTTTTTGGGAGAATTGCCACAAAAAATAGAAAAAATATGTCTTCTCAGACCTTGTTCAAAATCTGACGACGCCTTTGGAGTGGTTTGATGGTGTGTTTGCCAAACACATGTGGCTCACCAGCATGGTTGGATATGTGGATCTTGCCCCTGGAGATACAGAGAGGGACTGCTTTGTACATTGCATATCCAAACGAAGTGATTGTGCATTGGTTGTGGTGGAACATGGACGATGTCATTACGGAATAGCCCAAACCGTTACCACCACAATAGATACATCTGTCCTGATTGATCAGAGCTCTCCTTGGCAAGTTCACTTCACTTCCACTTTCTTGAATTGGTCTCAAAGTGAAATGCCACGATTCGAGATTCAAGGAGTTCCGGGACCAGTTTGGTCAATTCATCTTTTTCTCAAAGAGTCAATGGACCATGAATCCAAATGCGCCGTTTTTTGCTATTTTCATCACGAATTTTGGCAACCTTGCACATTCTACGTCTATGAAAGCCAAACGCAAATGTGCTACATTGGCAACATTGACGGAGACTTTCAACGTTACGGAATCCTTTCTCATTCAGCCATAGTTCAGAGTTTCAACGGTGAGATCTTTTTCAACGCAAGTAGTAAATACATATATCATTGCCTTGATTAAGAATCAATGAAAAGGCCTCATTTCCAGATGCGCGATCTGGCGAATTTTGCTTTGATCGAACCCAAGAAATGCGAGTCAAGAACTATTTTTATTCTCAATATCTCTTCAAATCAACGTCAAATATTGATGAATGTGGTGTTCGGTGCCATTTTGACCCTGACAATCGATGCAGTTTCTCCTTCATTTTTGAAACAGAATGCTTTTTCGGTGATGTCTTTCAAACGGAGTCAAACCTTTCTTTTCCGATGCCCACAAATGAAACCATGGCCATTTTTTTCAACCGAGGTTTGTCATCTAGTATTATTTAGTTTCCGCATTTTTGTCAAAAGAGATTTCATGCTCTCTTGGGGAAATTTCATCATTTTTTTCAGAGCTCATGATTGCCAAAAATGTTGTGCCTTCCTTATTTGTGGAAATTCAATCGCCATTGAGAATTTGGGGACAAAGAACATTTGATCCTGCGGGTTCGTTCCATACTTTGGAGGAATGTGCCACCGCTTGCATGATTGGATCATCGACGTTGGATGGCTTCAAAGAATGGGGTTGTCATTTTGTTCATTTTGATCCCAGTAATGGAGCCTGTCAAATGGGAAATCTTGATTTCAATCAGCATAACTCAACTTTGATCTCAGAAGTTCAGACTCAAATAATCGTTCGAAAGGGTACGAAAATTGAGTTTTTATTTATTTTAGATAGAAATAAAACCTAATTACCGGCTGTTATACAACAGCGCTTTAGAGATGGAACAATGAAGCGTCACTCAAAAGGGCAATCTGATTGCAGACGCATTTTTACGCAAAAAACAAGCAATACCCATATTTGCTCCCAAGCTGAATTGCTCAAAAAACAAGAGAAAGTGATCGCAAAGTGAATTTATATTTTTTGTTTGTTTGTTTATTACTGCGAGTTTTTAAATGCAAACACTTTTTGATGTAATGTTGTAGGGCAGGGGTCGGCAACCTGTGGGCCGCGGCCCAAAAGTGGGCCCAAGGGGGGTCGTTGGTGGGCCCAAGAGTTATGGAGAAAGTCCAAAATAGTGGGTCCGAGAGCCATCCATGGTACTGTGCTTGTGGGCTCAAAGCTCTTTGACCGCTTATTTGTGGGCCCCTGAACCTACCACTGCCTGTTTGGTGGGCCCCAGACAACACGAATCAAATTTCGTGGGCCTTGACCCAAAAATGGTTGCCGACCCCTGTTGTAGGGTTTACGCATGGTCTTTTATTGGAACCCTTGACCCTGAAGAAACAGATGCTTGTACGTGTTAAAGCCAGAAATGACAAGGGAAAAATATAATATTTCCTTTTTTAATTGATTTTAATTAATTAATTGATTTTCACTTTTTCCTTTTGATATTTTAATAGAAATACAATAAAGAGAAAAAAGGAAATATTTATAATGAGAATTGAATTTTAAAACGTCTCTCCAACTCTCAAAAAATTACTTTATTCTAAAATTTCATTTAAGACATTTTGGACAATGTCGTCAACCAGGATTTTACCCAAGCCACTTACAACTCTTCTTGGAACAAGTATATTTATGAATCAAAAGATGTGGATCCCGTAGACGGCTTTTTGCAATGTTTCTCATTCTGTATTCTCGACTTTGGACCGTGTTCCATCATGATCCTAGACACAACGGACTCAAAGTGTTTTCTTGCCGATTGGTACATTGATTCAGAGTTATTTCTTAACTTGACACCATTTAACGGACAAGTTTTTTTCCGCCGTCGTAAGTTGAGAAATCCAGTCATTAAACAAATGGTCAATGTGTTCATTTGTAATCCTTTTTCAAATCAAGCCTATCTTGGTCTATTGCTTGGAGGAATATATCCGAATGGAGCCAACAGCGATGATGTTGAGGTTTTGACGGAAGAGACTTCGATTTGTTCCAGCCATGCCATTCCTGTGCTTCCACAAGCTGTTCGTCGACTGAGTGTTTCATTTGTCAGTTCAATCAATATGATCATGTCTTGTGGAGGAATAGGAACTGCCGAGCAGGGTAAGAAATGATTTATACTAAAGGGCTAACAGGGAAAAGACTTCCAATCCAATTCCTTAATTGGAAAGTTTATCGGGCATGGATATCGCTCTTGGACGTGGTCAAGAAAGAAGAGTGCCCAAAATGTCCAGACAGAAATTCATCAGTATTAGAATAAAAAATGAGATGAGTCAGGTTCATATAAACTTAACCACGGTGTTTATTTGACATGAAGAAGTCATTTTTGAATTTCAAAACTTTTGAGACCACTTTTGTGGTGTTAATGCAATACTGCATATGAATTTGATTATATTAATTAGGTCACGGGCCAAAATAAATTAAAAGGTCACATAAAACGTATTTAAAGATATCTGTTTGAACATTTTCTTCAATCCAATCCTCTTCTTAGAAGTCTTATGAGTAGGGACGGGCAGAAAGTGCAAATAATCTTACCCTTTTAGTTACCAAAAGTTGCAAAAAAATGTGCCCAAAAGTGCAAAACAAAGTGCAGAAAAATGTTGAAAGTGCAAATAAATGTCAAAAAAGAGCAAATAGATGTCAAAAAAAGAGCAAATAAGTGTCAAAAAAGAGCAAATAAATGTTAAAAAGAGCAAATAAATGTTAAAAAGAGCAAATAACTTGCATTTGGACTTAAAACGTCATTCATGGAGTACCCACGGCTCCTAATTGAGCAGGAGAAGTCATTTACAAGTTCTAAAGACATTTGAGACCAGTTTGAGGTGAAGAGACAATGCCGCACAAGTAATAGAGTTCTATTAACAAGGTCACTAGCAAAAAGGATGTAGAGTCATGAAAAATACTCTAGTCAACATTCTTCTGAATTTTTCATTCCTAAGGTAGTCTCGTGGATGTATGTACCTAAAATATTGTCGAAATATATTTAGCAATTGTTTTGTATGGCTTTACATCACTCCAATTTTGTCCTTCAAAAATAGACATTCAAAATTGAACAGAAAAATACCCACGTGTGCCTAACAATTAGATCAAAGAAAATAGTCATAAATGTGTTTTAAGCATGTTTTTAGTGGCATTACTTCAATATTTGACCTATGGCCTAATTACCAGAACTCAATTTCAAATGTGGCATTCATTGTCTCATCACATCAAAACTGTTCTCAAATACTTTTGGAACTTAAAAGTAATATCTCCAAGTCAGTTAAACAATGTGTACTGCTACATTGATGTGTCCTTAGCTTGATGATTTTAAGCTTATAACGGACGGCCCTTTTTAGAAATAGCGATCTTTGTAGGCAGCAAACCTAATTCTGCAATCAATATTGTTTGTAGATCCTTCCATTACCAAAACACGAGTTTCTTTAGGTTTGCTATTTGTTGGTTGCATGCAATGAGATTATTTTGTCTAATCTTTAGATTAGTGAACATAATGTTTTAGTTAAAGCAAGATGGTGAATAAAGTGTGAGGTTTGCGTCTGAAATGCACATATTTCTTCAAGATGCTAAGAGTGGTTGATTGCAAATGCAAGCTTTTTTGACAAGTTCAAAATTTGATCTTGAAACTAAAAATTCTTTCAAAAGCCACTACATTTTCTTAACAATTTGTCAATTTTGGCCAAAAACGTAAATAAAAAGTGCAAATAAAGGTGAAAAGTGCAAAAGTGCGGAAAAATGGGTTTATGTTACCAAAAATCTTTTTACCACATTTGCCCGTCCCTACTTATGAGTGTGTCTACCTAAAACGTTGTCAAAATCTACTTAGCCCTTTGTCTAAATTAATGTAATGACCCCCTGTTTGGTCCTTTGAGAATGCCCAACCAAGAGGCCGTTGAAAATAGATCCGCGGAAAAGGTTTCCAAAATATTTGAGAACACTGCTCTTGGGACATGGAAGACTTTAGTCAAGGTTATTTTTCAAATATTTATTGATTCAAGTGCGTTTTAAGTAACATAAGTGATGTTACTGTGATGTCCGTGACCTATTTAACCGAATTCAAATAAGTGTTCTGTTTTGCATTTACATCTCAAAAGTGGTCTCAAACGTTTTGGAATTCAAAAAATGACTTCTTGAGCTCAAAATCACACCGTGTAGCCTCTTTGCGGGGTACATGGATGAGACTGGATGTACAGTACAAAACTGATATATGTGTCTGCAATGTTGATTCGCTCTCCAGATTTGACTTAACCACCCATCCCTTAGAATCTAACCCAATGTGCCTCGCCTCAACCTAAGAACTTGTGTTGGACTCACCGAAATTATAGGTCCTCATAAAAACAAGCCGTTCTGGCTTATGAGGTCCAACGATCTCACTCTTTCTACTTGTCTAGATTTGCTTTTTTTGCTTCTCCCTACCCGGTATGTTATTCCAGAGACAAAAAAACAATGCAAAAGCTAATTTTGCTTTTGAATTTGCCACCAAGCAACTAGTTCAAAACTAAAACCCTCCTGGTGAATGTTTTTTTTTCTTTGTTAGCTCTCTAATGCAATATACTAGCAAAAGTTAAATTGTGATTTCCAAAGTGTGCTCCTTGAATTCATACAGTTGGTACAGACTCGCTTATATGCACCCAAATCCTTGTACCATACTGAAAATTGTTCTCTCCTTTTTGTTATTGAACAGGGTAAAAGCAAATCACACTTAATTAGTATGGCTTGTTCGACTAACTCAGCAAAATTCATAACTGCAGCTGACTGTTACGGGCTCTATTTGGAGAATGATGTTCCACAATGGTCAATTTTGTCACCTTATCCTCGGGTAGCCAACAGGTTTGCATTGGTTGAAGTTGGTACCCAAATTTATGGCATTGGAGGTGTTGAAGCCGAGCAAAATATTGACAGCATCTATAATTTCAACATCCAAACTGATATTTGGACCCATTTTGATACAATGCCTGAACCAATTTCAGCCTTTGGTACGGTTGTGTTCCAAGATGAAGTTTGGATCATTGGGGGTGCCACGTGAGTAGAGATTGAGACTTCATCCTTTTCTTGATTCCTTTTGGCTATACATAAAAAAGTTTGTTCCAAGTTTTTTGGTAGAGCAAAACAATATAATAATGGTTAATAATGGTTAATAATGGTTATTGCGACTCTTGGTCATGTCAGGCAAGTCAAAAAAGAAGTATAAAATAAAATAAAAAAATACATGTATGGTCAGAAACATGATTAAATGACAATGTCAATGGTTAAAACGTTTAAATAGATGAGTAAAATTGTGATTTCACAGTTGAGTTGACAAGAATGCGTTTCAGTGCACATGGAAGAAATGAAGCGGGGATTGACAGACAGTGCAGATGCAGTTGGGTAGAGGTATGTGATGAAAATCTTGGTTATTGCAGTAGAGAGGGTGGGTCAGATTGAACAGGTCTTTCGTCTAATATATATAATATATACAATATAAGGCTGGTACAATCAACTTTTCAACCTGTTTTCAGTTTTGAAGCCAATGTGAATTTTTATTACCCCCAAGACCACAGTTTTGCTTTCAGAAATGTAAACTGAAGTGGCCAAAAACGATCTTTCTTCGCGACACGTCTGAAGAGGAAACTATGTTCAAAAGTAACATGTAATTGAGACAAACTAGTTTACATAAAAAATGCGACTTTTGGTAAACAATGGTGCTTTAAATTAGAGTTTACAACTGAAAGAAACGGAAAATGGGGAAAATGACACTCGAAAAACGCCAACATTAACATGAGAATATAGTAACTATTTTGGCGTAACACGTTACTCATATTAGTAAAAGCCATTTTGGAAAGATAGTTTCCTTGTTGCCAGACTGAGTCATCAAAATTTGCAATCTGACAACCATGGTTGCCAAGATAATAAGAAGGTTTTCATATTCTAGAAAATTAACCAAATCAGCCGTTTAAGGCAATGAGAGGAAGGTTAAAATCTTTAGTTCAGTTCATTCCTAAATCATTCAACCCAAGCAATGATTTTTAAATCATTCGCCCAAGAAACGAAACATATCTTAAAGCACGTGTTTACGTAGGAATGTGGGTGTCACTGATAGCACCCATGTTTGGAACCCACTTGTCAAGTCTTGGCGAGCACCAGGATCAATTAGTTCAAAACTACCCAGTGGACTGAAGAATTTTGCTTGTGGTATTTTCAAAGACCAAGCAACGGGTCATGATTGGATTTTGACCGTGGGAGGACATGCGGGTACGATTCCGACGTCACAAAAGATATTTTATTTTGACATTCAGGACAACACTGCGTGGAGGACATTGAAAACCAGGGCATTTCAAGCTGATAGTTATGGATCTGAGTACAACACTTTGCCAAGTGGATGGAACAGTTTCCCTTCTGGCACGAGTTCGTTGTTCCAATTTGGGTCCACCAAGTTGACTCTGGCCTCTGGATTTACCGATGAACATGGAGAGAGTCCGAAAAATCTTGCTATTTGGCAAGACGAACTTGGGGTTTTTGTTTGGTCTTCGTCGTCATTAACTAAAGCCAGAGTAAGAGCACGTTTTACGTTTATAGTTGAAGTCATAAAGATTGTGTCTCTTTTTATCGATGTCCTCACAGACAGGGTTGCATCGGAGAAAAACTCGCCAAGGGGTTTTCGGGGTTTATTTCGGGCGGGTTTTTCGTTTCTGTTTTTTTTCGTTTTTTTATATTTTTGGTTTCTTCGATATTATTATTCATTTTTGTTGGTGCCAGAACTGTCTACATCGAATGTAACGCTAGATAGCGTTCCTTACCAAATACGTTATTGTCAATGACGACAGATTGCGAGCAAATAGTGTATATACGAACATGAGCAAAAACCTGTGGACCAGAGATACGGCTGGTTCTTACGTTGCCATTTTGAAGCTGTTAAAAAGGGATGTAACAAAATCGATAAATATACGGTGTATCAAGAAGTTAAACAGAAATTAATCCGGCATTAGCCGCGGTTTCAATGTTATTAACTCTTCTTATTATCTTCTTCATATTGGACCAAATTAACATATCACAGCTGAGTTTTTGACGAAATACCACATATTAATAACTCGATTTTTTTTGCAAGAAACAGTAACTTTCGGCATTTTTTGTCTCCATTACTTAAATCCTGCGGGAAGTTATTTGAAATATGTATTTTACACGCGCTTTCACAGCACCTTTTCAGAGAATTGTTGTTTTATATCAAAAATAATTTGTAGATAGCAAGTCTATGTTCTTAAGGAAGCCTTTGGTTGAAAAAGACAAGTTTTACATTACAAAACATTTTAAAGCCAGAAAGTGGCAACTTATTAGCAACTTTTTTGTTTTTGAATGTCTTCTTCAAGAGTTCAAGGAAATACAATGGCCACGAGCATTGAATTTATGACGTATGTAGTCACCCACATAGTGGTGAGCACAATTTTGAGGGACTTATTAGGGGCATTTAGGGCAAAAAGATAAAAAGCCCGAAAACCCCATGCTGCTGGTTTTTTGGGTTTAATGTCAACCTGGTGGGATTGAAGCAACCCTGCTGACAGACCGTTTCTCGACTTATTGTTACTCCTTTTCCCCATATCATAGGTGGGTTTTGTTTTTGACTCTTTTTCTTTGATCCTTGCAAATTGTGCGCAATCAATTTTTCTCATTGTAAGTCTATATCTGACATACTTTCATTTGGAACTGATTGCCTGAGTAGACTTGAAGGCCTTCATTCTCAAAAGAAGTGCTTGCAAGAAAGACGCAATTGATTCCTTTGCCGTGCATGTTCGGATTAGCTTATGATGTGTTGGATTTCGATTCTGTCATTTCCATTGCACCATATTTTGAACCAGTCATTAGTTGAATAAAACGAAACTTATTTTCATGAAGAAAAAAACACTTGCGAATGCTCGTCAAACAGTTATTTCATGCAATCATAGTCATAAAAAATCAGCTCAATAGTCGTAATCAAAGTTTACCAAAGTTACCCTGAAGGCTACGTATTTTCTGGACCAACTACCAACTTTGAGTTGAAAACAACTACAAATTTTCCTAACGACTCAATAAAATAAAATAAAAATAAGTCAATGCAGTTTGCTTCAGAATTTAGTGATGGGAACCAAACCAACAATGTTGCCGTCTTTTTGCTCAGAATTTATGTCTCTTACTTTTCGAGAAGTCAAGTGGCAAGCTTTTTATCCGAAAATTTCAAAGTACCAAAATGGAACCACTAAGCTAAATATTTCAAGCTTAATTCCATACAAGCTCTACAATCAAATATTTCTGAGCATTTTATTTCAATTCCCTTTGACAAGTGTAATCCTAGGGTTAGTTTGAATCAAAGATGTAGAAAATGAACCGAACCTGTCCATAGACTAATTTTCATTTCAGAAATATGCTGGGTTGGCTCACTTTCCTTTGCATACGCGATGGACTTGTTTACCCATGGGATCAGAATGGATAAAAATCGTGGAACAAACCTCGGGGAACTATTTCGTGCCCAATCAGATCACTGGCTATTCTAACCCTTTGTATTCGGATTTGGGCAATCTGAACAATTATAAGTAAAAACCGTTTGAATCCATCCAGTTGTTGAATTGGGATCTGATTTGAAGGATTTGTTCTAGGTCTTCTTGTTACGGTCATTACCATTTTCGACTGGTTTGGCCAGGTTTAGGATACTTTAATGAGTGGATACAAGAGAATGACATCACACAGACGTCACCTGTGTTGGGGTTCAAAAGTAAGGGCACAAAGGGGAGATTGTAAAACACCGCTGACAATTGTATATGCAACAGTTTTGTTCGAAAAACAAAAAAAAAAACCACCGTTTCGCCTTTTCTAGGGATTGCTTTGAAATACCCAAACCATTTTGGTGGTTTATTTCACGTGAACATTGGTGGACTGAACTCAGGAGATCCCGATGACACCTTTGCCAAGGGTGATACACGACCAGGTGGAGGAAGTTTTGCAGTGGGACGATTTTCTGGGACTCCCACAAATATGTTACCGGGTCCAGTGGGGCACGATGGTTTCACTAATATTGATGTGGACCATCTCATTTTGTACATCAAAAATGATTGCAATTGACCATTTATTTTGAAGGGGTTTTT
>JAAGOF010000243.1:296976-336444 GCA_010645155.1 Tigriopus japonicus
TGGCTTACCTTGGATCCACACGACCACGACACAACACAACACAGCACTTAGTCTAAACCGGCCAAATTATCACGAGCAACGCAAAAACACGTCTGCTCACGACAATAGACGGGAGAAGACATTAATATCTTTTTTTCATACTTATTTTCGCATATCTTAAAAGATACACTAAATAGATAAGAATAAGAGTGGAGAAATAGTTATCGTTTTCCAGACTTAGATATTTTTTTGTTCAATATTTCGATGTCCTAACAAAGCCTCACCGCATTTTTTCTAGGTAAAAGGGACGCATCCAAGAATTTACTACCCAATAATCTAGAGCAAAAAAATAGGTCTATAAACTTTTTCGTTTTACTTCTTGCATTTGCATTTTAAAGAAAAACACCATTTTGGTTATTTTGAGCTTTAAAATAAAATGTCGTTCCTTTTTTACAAAAGTAACAGTAATGCCATTCTAATTGAAAATTGGGTTACTAGTAAAGACTAAAGAAGTTCTTTAGTAAAGACCAAAAACTCAAAAAGTAGTCATTAATCGTTCCTTTCACAGTCCAAATTGTCTCCTTTTTTCATCATTTCAAAAGTCTAGAAACTATAAAAAGAAAGAAGCTTAAAAAACCGTAACCAATTAAGAAAGAAAAACAAAAAAGTTTTTAAACATCCCTTCCATTAAACAAAAATACCGACATATAACGAAAAGTGAGTCTGAAAGTAAAAAAAAGAACATTTACAAGAGACAAAATGTGCTCAGTAAGACAATGGGCAGATTTGAGCAATCTCTAAACTTGGATTGTCGGCAATTATCCCCAACTATACAATGATTTTCTTGGTACGATCGTTTAATGGAGCTAATAGCTTTTAGTGGTCACGCTACAAACAATAAACCAAATAGATCTATAGAGTGGACACTGGAGCAGGCCGGTCGTGGAATTTCATTTTGAGCAGCAAGGGAGGGCCATTTATCATCAGCGACTAGTTGAAACTTGTCTAAATAAGTCCAATGCACTGACGTTTGTACTATAATCTTTCACTTACATGGGGAAGTTTTTATGATGTTATTCTGAAATATTTGCTTTTTCACGCTATTTATGAACAAGGTATCAAAATGACGACAATGGCCTCTCTAGACTCCTCTAACCAATAAACAATGTTGTGTAGGTTGTTACGAAAGAGGCATGTTTATTATTATTCATCAACTCAGGCCTTAGACATTGAATTCTCTCACTGTGTCTCGATCTGCCATGGGGATGTCAGCCATAGGTGTGCACACGGTTTTCTCATTGGCACTCTTCTTGTAGCAGTACACATTCTCACACGTACAACAACGACCTTTGAACCATCCACAACGCTCACCAGCGCTTTTGTTTGAATATGGAAAAAAAATTTAGGTTTAAATAAGGCTACTATGTTAAGTTAGGGTAAGTTCCATTATGTTATTTAAGGTTACAATAGAATGGAGAATAATCGGCAAAACAAAAATTTAATCACGCAGCCTTGGAATTTTTGGGCTCTGAAGGTTGATCAACAAAGCTGACCACGTAAGATTTTTTAAAATCTTTGGACATTTTTCGGAAATCTTTGCTTTTTCCCGCAACTTTTGGCCAGTTTCAGCTGAAAACAAGGCAGACAAAATGACTAAAACGTCCACTCTAGTCCTCTAAGTTCCACACAACGGTGTGACACATAATGAAGGTAACCAGACAATTTTCAAACAATGCTGAAATTGTTGTTAAACTTAACTTAACTTAACCAAACTTAAACTTACCTAACATAATTGACAAGACACATGATACCCTTGACTTGCTGTCTTCCGGGCCCCAACCAAGTGGGGACCAAGCCCTGGTCCTGTGTGGCCTAAGCCCTGGTCCTGTGTGGCCCAAGCCCTGGTCCTGTGTGGCCCAAGCCCTGGTCCTGTGTGGCCCAAGCCCTGTTCCGGTGTGGCCCAAGATGGCTGGGATGTGATCCCGGCTGACTGCCACTCTCCAAATATTCAACTCTTTGGAGTCAAAATTTAGCATTTGAACCGTCTTTCAATGCAAAAATCAAATCTACAAACTCAACTCTTTGGAGTCAAAATTTAGCGTTGAACTGGCTTTCAATGCAAACTAGGCAAGCCCCGGTTCGATCCCGGGCTTGCCAAGTCCTAGTGGCCTGTGGTATTAAGTTACATGCAGTAGTCACGGCCCTTGACGGCTTAAATGGGCGAACCGGGGGTCATTCCCGAGGGTGAGGTAAAAATTAATGCTTGTTGGCTTGTCCAAGTAGAGCGGCAATATCCCCATATGGCGGACAGCCTCTATCAGATCACAGCTACGAAGCTGCGTTCTGACTCCACCACAAACAAACAAACAAACAAACAAACCCATTCTGTATTTCCTTTCCTTTCTCTCTCTCCCACTCTCCCAACAAACTGTGGTCTCCCATCCTATTTTGACCCTGTCTGCCGTTGAAAAAAGTAAAACATTGCTATGACAAATTTTTGGTATGGCTGTCAGAAATGAAGCTTCGAATCTTAAGTCAAACGTGTATCTTAAATATGGCCTTTAATGAGAAAATAAAATTAAATATTTCCGAAAAATCTTTAATTTTTCCCCGCACTCTATTGAGAATTAATGTGATTGGTTTGAGTTTCAAATTTTACATGCTGCTTCATATTACCTTAAACATGCAGGGGGTTGGCAACGCTTTGGACCATCTTTCCACTCGTTACAAATTAACGGGGATTTGCAATTGTCGTCAGTTTGACATTCACCTCCTTGTTTGATGGAACCATTTTGGGCCAAAACCAGGTAAATGGCAAAAATGCTTACAAATACCATTACTTTCATCTGTAGTGAGAAAGAAAGCACAAATTCATTTCAGACAATGGCAAAATGCAAACTGCTTACATGTAGCAAGTCATTCTCTCAATCCTATATTTTCAAGGGATGTTTCCTTGGCTTCAGAAAGATGGTCACGAACATATGAAGATAAATTCTGTTGTATTTAGAAGAAAAGGAAAAAAAGAAAGAAAAAAACAATTTCTCGTAATAAATTGATTCCTTTTTTACAAGGCTTTTGAAATCCTAAATTTAAAAAGATCATCACACGTTTTAAAGGTCGGAAATCTCAATGTAAAATACATTTTCAATCAGTTTGAATTCGAAATGAAAACTTACCATGTTAATTATTTCTAGTGATGGATATTTAAAAAACACTCACCTTCACAGGCAGGTCGGTCTGAAATGGTCCATTGTTTGTTAGCAAAAGTAAACTTTTATATATAGTACTTTTGATCTGCACCAATTACACTCTTGAAAAACTATGATATTGTAGTTCCTTTGTTACTTAATTGCCAAATGCTTAATATTTGCAGGAATATTTAAATATCCTAATTGAATTTGGTAAGAGCTTTCTGCAATCATTCTATTGAGGTTTTCTTTTCACACATTGAGAAAAGATTTTCCTCACGTCAAAATGCGCACTTGTATTGTCAATCAGTTTTGTCATACCGAGGACACACCTCGGTATCAAACCAAATGTTCATAATTCAAAAGGTCTTTCGTTTAAGGCAAAAACGAGCAAGTTATGAGATTTGAATTCGTTTCCACACTTTGCTTTTTAATTAATGCAATGTCTGCCAAGTGCTAACCCCATTTTCTATTCATATACAGGGTGTATCATCAGTTTGGAACCCGAAGTTTTAAATGTTCCCGCGATGAGGTTTCGTGCTAGATGTCAGTTATTCCTGCTTAGACTTGAAGAGTGTTTACAAGCAGTCCTGCCCCACCGAGTTTCATCATGCCCATGTCCAACCTGGCCAAGAGGGAGGCCGTCCTCAAGCTCATCAAAGACGGCACGAAAAACTTCGAGATTGTTCGGGAACTCCAAAGCCTCAGGGTGAAGAAGAAGTTTGTCAGGGACACCAGAATTCGCTTCCAAGAGACAGGAGACATTGTCGACCATCCCAGGAGTGGTCGCCCGAGGACCGTAAGGACCCCAAAGATGATCAAGGCCGTCAGGGAGAAGGTCAGGCGAAATGAGAGGCGCTCAATCAGGAAGATGGCAAAGGAGGCCGGGATCAACAAGGACGCCATGCAGCGCATTGTGAGGAAGGACCTGGGATTCTCCTCTTTCCACCTCAAAAAGAAACAGGACCTTTCGGAGGCCACCAGGGCCAAGAGGTTGACCAGGGCAAAGGAGCTCCTCAATGTGGTCCAGTCAGACACGCTGCCCAGTGTGCTCTGGACAGATGAGAAACTCTTCTCTATTCAGGAGGCCTACAACCCACAAAACAGCAGGGTTTTGGGTAAAAAGAAGTCCAAGATCCCCATGGAGAAGAAGGCCAGGAAGCAGGGGGCGGCCTCTGTGATGGTCTGGGCAGGCGTGACCTGCTGCGGGAAGAAGACCCCACTAATCTTCATTGACACGGGCATCAAGATCAACAAGGATGTCTACTTGGCCATGTTGAGAGACGACGTGCTTCCCTGGCTTGAGAGGGAGTTCAGAGACACACCCTACATGGTCCAGCAAGATGGGGTGAGTTTCCATACCGCCAAGGTTGTTCAGGAGTGGTGTGCAGAGAATTTTTCGGGCTTTTGGCCAAAGTCAGCTTGGCCCCCAGCAAGCCCTGACCTCAATGTCATGGACTTCTCCATGTGATCCATCCTTGAGGACAGGGAGTGTGCAAAGCCCCACAAGAGCATCAACACCCTCAAGGCCTCCCTGGTCCGCGAGTGGGACAAGATCTCTGAGGAAATGGTGCAAGCCAGCTAGAGGAGAGTCAATGCCCTCATCAAGGCCAAAGGAGGCCTTTTCGAATGAAATTTTCTGAAGTGATTCTAATATGAGTTGCCCATCTCTGATATAAAAGATTTTTGAAAAATCAAAGATTTGTTGGAATGGCGTTATTTTATGAGAGGTTCCAAACTTATGATACACCCTGTAGCCGTAAGGTACGAGGGGTATCCAGACTAGAGGTAGACTGGGCCTATAACTCGTCAGCAAGTGCGATTTTTGGATGCTTGATAAAGAATCGAAATCAAGATTGATCTCTTATGAGCAGATGTTATTTTACATGATTTGTTGTAAGGCAATCAATCATGTTCGAACTTATGATTTAATTAGACTAGGTATGTTGGGCAACCCCTGTATACATAGAAAATAAGCCTCAAAAGCGAGCAAGAAGTCAAAAATCAAGTACACTGTAAAGCCAAAACGTTTCACATCAAAAGTTACCACTTTTTTACCTCAAATATTCATCAAATATTGGTATGGGTGGTTGAACAACCTCTTAACTTTCCAGCATAATGCATTTTAACGTGTTTCTTGCTCTTGACATGGATGTTCAAAAACGTGCAGGGGTCGCACAACATACCTTTTCTAAATAAATCATCACTATGAACTGGATTACCTGACAACAAATCATGTGTAATGTCATCTCCTCAAAAGAGATATATCTTGATTTTGACTTTTTATCAAGCATCTAAAAATCGCACTTGTTAACGATTTACAGGCCCAGTCTACCTCTAGTCTGGATACCCCACGTATTCATCATAATTAAGGAAGTATACGTTTATTTGAAACAGCACAAACTTTTTCCATGTTGTTTTTTTGCACTTTTAACTCTTATTTGCGTTTTTTATTCGAAGATTTAGCCTCAACGCTTCTAGCCTTTTCAAAGTGTGAGGAAAATATTTAGATGTTTTCTGGTTTAAAAATTGGGTCTGAACCTTCTACACAAAGGTGCATCAAGTTCAGCATGGAACAAAACTAATAGAATTTTTTGATGAAAATGGACCTTATCAATTTTTTAGGGCTTGAGGGCACATTCCTAGGTGATCATCTGATAGAACAATAGAACATCGCTCTTCCACCCAAAATCTTGCAATTTCATGACTAACACGCGAAAATGTGTAAAAAATGAAATTTGACTCCTCCTATCAATACATTTTTGTACAACACGTTTCATCAGATGAGTTATGATCGCTTTATGAGTTCTAACTAATCTGCACAGCTGGTGCTTTTTGATGATTAATAGAAAAGTCGAATTATCAACTGAGGCCATGCAAATGTGAGAGGAACTTGAAGTGTTATGTGGGATTTTAATCGATGTGACATCAAGACTACTGTTGACTAAATCTTGCTTTATCGATTAGGAAGCAATTGCTAATGTGGTAAGACAATCCTTCAATTTTAGAACAACAATGAAAAAATACGCCCGCTGTGTTCATACCCTTAAATTTTTTTCCTATGCTTAGCAACAAACACAAATTGGAACTGCAGAGACAATTTTCTTCTTATAAATGATGATGATTTATTCAGGGACTCATTTGAAATACAAAAGTCATGGTTTAAGGAAAAAATGTTTGATAAAAATGGGAATATCTAATGAATATGGATGTTTTATAACATAATTTTCTCCTTTCCCACTTAGATGAAAGAAAGGCCCTAGAAAGCCTATGACAATGGTTTTCCTTCGAAACATAGTAACAATTTGTGTACTTTTTGGATTAAGAACGGTCAAATTATCAAAACATGTGTCTTGAGGTAACATTTGTTCTGTCAATATTTTAACCAACAATCTATCATTGCAAATACAAATGATTTCAGCATCCTGTTTTATTTGCCAATCAAAGTTGTTGTTGAGAAAGCAATCGAATCGAGAAATGAATCGAGGATCAACTTAATTTACAGAGAATCCCATTCCTTACAACGGCAATAAAAAACAAACAAACAAATATTGTTTTCCCTCCAATGTCACTAACAGCCGTCTGATTAATTCCCTTAAAAAACTACTTCTTATGTCCATGCTTGAATGATATGGATGAATATTGCATGGGACGAGAATTACCGATATTTCTTTTGATCAGTTGATTTGTGCTGATATTCCTGCGACAGTGAATAAGGATTTTTGATGCACTTCAAACTTTTCGAATTCTTCAATGCAATCTTGAAAAGTTTTTGCCCCAGATCCCTGTCCAGGATGGATGTGATCAATAAAAAAGGTTATTCGAAAACTTGATTTGAATAAATATGATGCACAACAGGGTTCCTACACAAAAAGAGTTAGCCACTCTAATCAAAAGGAGTTTTCATTTCTTAAAATTGAAAGGAATTGATATTGTTGGTGATGTTTCTTCAAGGCTCTATTTAATTTCAAAGCGCTTCCGTTGTTCCGTATGACAGTCTCAATCATTCCCCAAAAGTGGGAGCAACCCTTTTAGTTCTTCGTCTTAAAAGAGTCATGCAAAAGGTCGCCCACCTTGCTGGACTCTACTTTTGGATGAGCACCTTGGTTGGTCTGGCTCTCAAAAATGCAATTACATATACAGTAATGCGTATTTAAGTCCGAACTCTGCAAGGGCAAGGACATCTTAATTTCTCGGCCGAATGACAGAAAATAGGTAAATAATGAGAGTCCTGTCTTTGCACTAAAATGAGAGGTTGCTTCAAGGCAGTAAATGTTCCGTTGAATTTTCATTGTAGTAGCTAGAGCGTAACTGGTATTTTGAGTATATTCTTCCTTGAGTCCTCCTCTTAGATCAATTATTAATCACTAGATAGCGTGCAAGCTTTAGCCAGGCTGATTTGGCAAGCCGGGCGGAATGCGTTAAATTTATGAGGAAAGGTGTCGCCCTCACAACTGTTGAGCGGACAGTTAGTGTGACCAAACATGTGAATCAAGACCAACTTTTTTTAAACTCGTTCTTGAAGCCACAAGTTTTTTTTGCTCATATATGTATTGGATTAACCCTACATAACGCAAAAGCTTAAATTTGTGTTCTTCCTACCATTGACTGATTCAAGGTATTTGCAAAAAAGTTCATAGTTGTGGTATTCAAATCCAATGCATGGTCACCTAGTGACGTCTTCCGGTCTTTCAAGAAAGTGACCACTAGCAATAACAAAAAGTGACCCAAAAACATAACTCAATTCCACATTTGGTTCATCAATTGCATGGTTGACATTTACCTGGTCACACATTTCAAATGTTCCCGCACTTTTGTCCGCTAAACAGTTGGCGACCGGAGACACATTTTTAGGCTCAAATTCCCTCTAGTATTTAATAGATCTCAATAGAGAATGTGAACTAAACATATCGGTGTAACAATTTCCCCCCCATAAGTGGAGACAAACAAAAGGGAGGTAAAAGCTCAAAGTCAATCACATATTGGTCACATATTGATAATCATTTCATCTTAAGTATGCAAAAGTAAATTATCCTAACCAGAACATTAGCTTTAAGTAAAGTCACTTGACGTAACTGTCTTTAGTGATTCATACGCACTTATTTCTTGACTAGGTTTAACTAAAGATGCTTATTAAGGCTTTAGGTTTAACAAACCACCCCACCCAGCACTTGCTTATCTTCTCATTTTGGCTACCCTACTGTTCCTCTGCACTTCGGCCTAGCTGACCAGCACAGATATGAGGATTAAAGGGCTAGATTTCACTAGATTTGGAATTGTTCACAACCTCTATGGTCCTCCTTGACAAGGGCCAGACTCAGCAGAATGGGACATGCATAAGTGGGTTGCTCAAGTGAGCGTTTTAAATCATACTGTGCTGAGTTGCTCGGTCCATTTTGGTAAATTCAAGTCATTTCGAATTTTGCATGTTTTCATTAATAAAGCTAGGTACCTAGAAATGATCGCTATTTTACATCTAGATTCATCCCCTAACATCCAGTCGATAATATGCTTAGCTTATTTGGTAGAAAATGATATTTTAAAAATCATACATTGCTAGAAAGAAATAAAAAAAAAACATTTCTCTTTATGGGACCCATTTTTTTTCATTTTAATATGATTCTATGGAATCAACTGAACAAAGATGCAATTTTTAGTTTAATTTTGGATCACTATTAAGTCCTATTTGTGCAGTAGCACAATAATTGCTTGAGTGCTTAATATTTGATGACCCTGAAAGTAAATTTTGCATATTATTGACCCAACTCCAGTCAAGGTATCCTTACGTGAAATATCGATCGTTTGTACGGACGTAGACTCTTTGACTACACAGCAGATTAAAAATGACATGAATTTACCAAAATGGGCTGAGCAACTCAGTACAGCCAACGGCCATGTTTTGTGTGCATGTCTGTGTGCATGTCCCAATGACCAGGAATAAAGTCTGAACCTCAGCCAACATTTGAGTGGGAGGGCCAATCTATTGACACACGTATCCACCATCAGGGTAATTGGTCTTAAGTTAAAGCAAAATGGGTTATCTATTGGCCTTTGAGTACTCTCTTGAGTGTTGGCCTTCTCATGCATGGCAAAGAAGTAGGAAGAGCATGTTCCAATTCTAAGACATCAGAGGCTAGTTTTTTAAGCGCAAAGATCGATCTCAAGATCGAACTTAAAGTACTAAAGTACGATGATCTTAAGATCGATCTTTGCGTCTTAACTCGTGAAATCACGTGCAACCTTTGAGCTTTGATGCACAAAATTTCTGTTCTAATGTGTCCAATATACCTTTAGAAGCTCGAAAATGGGTCACATGTTTGTGTCAGGGTGCAATTTCTGGAGCTGTATTACTAAGGTGACCTCCCAGTCTTATGTACTGTGACCTCCCAGTCAGCTGCTCCTTAAAGGATCCAATATCCAATCAAAGGGCATAGCTAGGAAGCACGAATTCCTCAGTGTCAACCCAATAATGGTCCAGCAAGCTCTGGTAGCAGCATGGAAATGCCTCATCTTCGCGCAGAAGGTAATGGCCCTTTAGATGAAATCGAATCCAGAATATCCACAAGCAGTAGAGCGGCAACAGAGGACTTGCTAAGGTCTAGCTCCTCCTCACGGGCCTTCATCAAGAACCTTTTTAAAACTTTTTTAGACACATGTGCATCTCACTGCATTTTTTTGAGAAAAATATGCAACAAGTGCTTCCACATTTTGTGCTTTCAGGCAAATCTACCGATTTTGGGGTGTGGGGATCCCAACTTTTAAATATCTCTTTAATAACGGGATATATTCCAGCTTAATGGAAAGTGGCAAAAGTCATATCCTTGTACAAGGGGGGAAACAGGGAAGCAATGAGCAACTATAGACCCATTAGCATTCTACCATCGCTATCAATTTTTTTGGAAAAGATCGTTGATCAACAAATTTTTGCTCCGTTTTGGTCTGATCACTTGTCCGACTTTCAATTTGGTTTCCGGCCAAATCACTCCACCTTGGATGCGGTACACAACTTTTTAAAGAACATTTTTAACCAACAAGATGCTTATTCCATTGCAATATTTCTTGATTTGAAAAGAAGCTTTTGAAACTGTGCATCATGAAATTATTTTAATGAAATTAGGAAAATATGGGTTCAGCACAAATATCATCAAATGGTTTAAAAACTACTTGTCAAACCGAGAACAAAGAGTCGAACTTGATGGCTCACAATCAAAATCGCGAAGTATTTCTTGCGGTGTGCCTCAAGGCAGTATTTTAGGCCCTATTTTATTCTTAGTTTATATCAATGACTTACCCCTTTTAACAATTTTTGAAATGACTATGTTTGCAGATGACACCACTCTTTTTTAACTTAACTAAAAACTAGCCTCAGAACAGCAAAGATCATCGCTTGAATCGGATGTTTTGTTGATATCTTTGAACCCGTCTGTTGATTCAGCCAAAAAGAAGTAATTTCAGATTTAAGACTTGGTCGAGGGTAAAAATATTCTTTAGCGCCGTTGGGCCCAATTCTCACGGTTTTGTTTTGCCTGTGAAGCATTGGGCATCGTTTAATAAACGAAGACCGTCGTCCTCTTCGAACAAGAACAAAGTTATCCCTAAAATTAGTTGTGTAACGGCCTTTGTCTCTTTAAGATCACAATTTCTTTTAAAATGGCCTTCACATGCACAAAATACAATGTAATATAATCTGAGGTAAAAATATCCTTTTTTGAGAATTTTTGATCGCGTAAATCAAAATGCCCGTTTTGTAATTTACTGGTGCTTTTTTGAATTGGTTGCGAACTTGTTATTACCCTTATATTTATACCCTCTGTATCTTTCTTTATAGTGCCCGCTAGAAGTGAGAGATTGTTGATGATGCCGTTGGTAAAAATCAATCTGAAAGGTGGGATAATAATAGCATTATTGACCTTAACTTCAACATCCCTGATTTACCTCAAAGTACCTCAATTCCACTTCATCGACTCTAGTGGATTTTCTTACGATAAAAACTTGAACTACCTCCTCGATGTTATTCCTTCAAAAAGGAATCAAGGCAAAAAATCTCGGACACGTCCACGGAACGACACAAGAATATATGCCAAAAAAGGAACCTATATCAATTGCGAGCAATCACCCTTTCCATCCCATGATCTACAAAATGGTAAACGAGCAAAGAAATAGTTTCACATAAGCTACATTTCTAGTTCGGCAATCTCACTTTCAGATGAGTTCTTTTACGTTCCAACACCAGGAGAGAATCTTCACTTTGCTTATGCTTGGTACATCTCCAAATCTCATTACTTATGCTCGGCCTTGGTTTCAATGAAGCGCTTAAAAGCTCTGCGGTCGAAATCCCAGTTTCCCTATCCGGTAGATTTTGTCATGGTTCACACCAACGAGGATTATATAGAAAATGCGCCCAACGATCTGATGAAACAATGGGAGAATGAAGGCGGCATTCACGTTGTTTTTCCGTCGCTCAGAGACTTCGTTACAAATTTATATTATAAAACAAGCCTTCAGAAGTTCCATATCTTCCTTCTTAATTACACGCGAGTGATCTCAATGGATGCTGATGGGGTTGCTTTAAATAACCTGGATCATTTATTCTTGCTCAAGCTTCCATTAGGCGTTAAAATTGCTGCTCCACAAGGATATTGGTTCAACAATGGGGGGTTTGTTACTGGTGATGCTGACACGTGCGAAGGTACATGATGCTTCTTGTACCATTTTAACCCCTATGGCACAACAGTATGATGTTCAAATGACTTCTGAAAAGTCCTGGAAATTTTCGACTTTACCAAATTTCCGAAGACTTTGTCTAAATCTACCTAGATTTCAATTGTAGAATATATTAAAACTACCAGGAAAAGAAACGTTAGCAATCGCTGGCATATGTACTATATAAGGGTCATTACCGGAGCCCTCCGATCAGTTTTGCCATCAAGGCCAAATTAGCTTTAATCAAAATTTGGCCAAAGTTCGGTTTCTTACTTTCACAAAAGCCTAACGATTCCAGTTTCTATCAAATATTATGCTTGATATTTCGTCTTGCTGATACATCTTGAAAGCCTGCTGAATTTTCTAACTTCATGACTATACTTCAAAAAATTTTAAGTTTGATGTGGTCGAGTGAGAAACACTTCATCAGTCCTGAGTCAAGACTCGACGTACCAGGTATGCTGTCGAAGAATTGAAGAAAAGGTCAACAGATACACTTGGTGCATTCATGAGTATGGTTTGTTCATAATTATATTTCATGTTGCAAAATGACATGTTTTTAAGTCGCCAAGTCATTGTGTAACCAGATTGTCCCATAAAATATTCATGGAAATAGACCGACAAAAAAAACTATGTTTTCCTTTAAATAGACCGTCTTGTCGCTGTTGGCAGCGTTCCTGATTTTACTGATCAAGGAGAATGACCGTCCGACCGTCTTCCTCTCCTCGTGCTGAGAGAAGGCATAAAATTCAGGGCAGCAGAAATGAAAATGTTCAGAGCGGCAAACATAAAAATAGGGATTCAATGCTTAAATAACATTGAAAATAGTGTGCAACACACGTGGATCATATTTTCTTTGACACAAATAACAATACGATTGAAAGAATATCATGTAACTTAATACTTCCAACGCAATAAGAAATTCTGATCCTGAATGCTCTGAAGTGACGTCACGGGTAATGTTCGTCATTGGACCAATTTTTGAACTATGAAGTTGTTTTGTGTAATTGCTGAGCTTTCCAACATTAAAAGCGTCAGGAAAGGCCTAATGCAGGGGTCGGCAACCTATGGGTCCAAGGGTGGTTTTGGGTGGGCTCCGGAGCTATGGCTAAGGCATTTGTTTGATAGGCCCCAGGCTCCACAAAGTCAAAGCCTTGATTCGAAAGTGGCTGCCGGCCCCTGGCTTGGTGTTTTTTTAAAGAACAAAAACGAAAACCATTCCTGAGGCTAGTTTCTTAAATCTCTTAACTCGTAGGTTCTTCCGATGTTTCGAGTTAGCACTGCTGCCATTTTTTAACTCAAGGTTTACGTCTCTGGTGTTACAAATAATCTTTTTGTATTAAACTCTGTAACAAAAAACCTAAACAAGGACCATATTGCAAAACTTTGGGCAAAATCAGTGGCAATTACCGTAATCTTTGCACTTCGACCATTATAACTTAATCACCAAATAATTCAGTGTATTGGCCCAAAAATTGTAGCAATATAGGTCCTTCCTTAGGTTTTTGAGTAAAAAGCTTCCCACAGCCAGATTTTTTTCAGAAAATATGAGGCATAAGGTTCAGAGTGAAAAAATGGCAGCACTTCCAACTCGAAACATCAGTAGTAGCTACCTTCAAGGTAGGATGTTTAAAAAAACTAGCCCTTGGTTGAATTGGGTCTCACACTGGACATATTAGGCTTTTCTGAAAAATATTGAGTTTTTGCTTGTGCAAATGTTTTTTTTCAAAAATGAAACAATATGTAATGGCATAACTCTTCCACCTTGCATTCTTCATATTTTAGGCGTTGTCTTTCCAATGATCACTTCCATCCTACTTGTGGTTGAGCCCAGTCCAGAGTTGTATGCCCGAGTTGTGCCCTATTTTGGAAAGATACGTCCGGCGTCCAAATTGGAATATTTTGATATGGACATCATTCAGAGTGAGTTCAATTGCAAAACCAACGACATCATGATCTTACCCAAGATGTACGGCACTTTAGATTCAGAATTCTTTATTGAAAACAATACGTTTCAAAACTATCCCGAATGTTTAGACTTTTCCCAAGTGCATTACCTACATTTCACCCTTGGGGGAAAGCCATGGACTCACAGTTGGACTCGAACAAAAAAGCATTATAGCTCTAAAAGCTTTCATCCCAATGCCTCGTCTATGTTTACTCAATGGTTTCATGAAGCTCATACAGTGTGTCCTGATTTATTACCCGAAATCTCAGATTGATGCCCAGCAATGGTGAAATAAAAGACACTTGACGGGCTGTCACCCACGAGTTGCTAAGTTAGGTAGTGCTGGGACCATCCATCCATCCATCCATCTATCCATCCATGTATCTCAATGACCTTCTCCTTGAGGGAGCACCAGAAAATCAAAACACACGCCGACAAGACCGACAACCCACAGAGAGAAGGAGAAAGATAGAAAGACCGAGAGGGCTCTTGAGAGAAGCGACGAGGGGGAATGAGGAGAATTTTCGAAACCGAGTAAGGAAGGAAAGAAATAAGGCGATAGGACTTGAGCCTTGACGAGCCCAAAGCGCAGACAAGTGAAACAGTATCGCAGACAGAAGTGGATATTCCATTGGCTTTAGGGGAAAAAAAGGAGAGGAAGAGAGAGAGGTAGTACTTGGAACCATTCCCGTCTCCTCCCCTTTTGCACGTGTGCCTCTTTTACAACGTCATTCGTGTCGGGTCTGATGTAATTTGGATCCGCGAAAGTCTTGGGCTTGAAGGCCGTTGTAGAGGGCGCTGCAGGCTTGTGTCAGCTGGAGCTCAGGGCTTTCTCATCCATTGTGGTTCCTGAGGGGCCCTTGGCACAACGGTCTACTAAAGCACCAGTGTGTCAAGTGAACATACAAGGAGGAACAGAAATAGAATTGGTCCAGGAGATCCTCCTGTCCCAAAATCAAGGCTGTATGAGGGTACAAGTCCGTCCATGTTCGTGCGTGAGTTAGAGAGAGAGAGAGAAGGGGGGCTTCAAGAGAGCCGAGCCTGTCCCCGTTTGGAATGGGATCCTCCTCGTTTGTCCGTGGGTCCAGTTAGTCGCTCACTCTACTTGATAAGCTAGGGATTCGCCATGCAAGAAACTCGCTGCGAACCACTAGTTCTCGAGGTAGGGCTGTGCCCAAAAGGCTTCATCGTAAGTTGTCATCATCTAGCCTAAGTGTTCGGAGTGAGATCATTGGGACCGGAATCAGCCCCCATTATCCCTCGTGTTGTTGAATGTGTGCTCATGTATCGAAATGCTCATGGCTGAATCGGACGCGAAGTGTTTGTTCGGGGAAAAAAGTGTTCTAATCATGTGATTTTGAGTGCTGGTAAGAAGTGACCGCAACCAAAACAACCAATGGTTTCGCATGATACTGAACATTGATTATTATTATCATCAGCATCCTCAGTGATCCACGACAACGAAATCTAATCTAACCCAGGTAGGTAGGGGGTTATCTGTATGGCTTGATCGTGATTAACGTCACATAACTCATAGAAAGTATTCCACTTGTCTGTCTATGTCAGTAATTAATAGTTGAAACGAAAGTCGGATGACCTAATGCATAATTAAACAATCCCAATTGATTGCACTAGACGTGGGCTCAAATACGTCCACAAGGACTTTATAAAACGAGTTGAAAATGTACGAGCATACTTCTTCATTAATGCGGTCGAACTAATGGTTCTTTTTTAAGGGATATCCAATAATTCATACATTTTCACCTTGGTACGTTGCATGTCACATGGGATCACCTTGACATATTTCATGCATTAGCGGCTCAACTATTGTGGAACAGTCAAATTTTAAATACATGGGCCATCAATCATCCTTTGGCTAGAGTTATTGAAAGCTCACTAGGCTTTTGGCTTTCATCAAAATCATACGATACAACGTATCACTCCTCAGGGAATTAGCTGGACATTAATAACAAGAGAAAGTGGATCCATAAAAAGGACGGACGATCCCACTTTCGATTACTGGAGAGGTTCCATCTATGGCCAAGCAATACCATCAATCATTGCATGGTTAAAAAAAACTTGTCCGTTATGACTTCTTTTTCCGAAAGTTGGGCTCTTTCTCTCTCTTGACAATTTGGAAGCGTTGTCATTTGTTGTCACACAATTTCTTGGACGGGCCTGTTGATTAGGCCTCCTCTGAATTCCAATAGCTCCCTTGGGAAGTGAGAACGAAGACGTAGAAGAAGAATACCTTTAGATAACTACTAGATACAACCTGAGTCTGCGACATGGTAGACACAAGTGGCCTTGACAGAATGATGAAAAAGAGGCAATCAAATGTGTGTTCTCCGAATCCCTGCATTGCTGTGACCTGAATCGATTTTTTCTTTTAGATTTCTGTTAGATCGGATTTGGATTAACTCCAACCTCTGGCAGAATGTTGGAACCAAGTTCAAGTGAAGAAGAGGATGAGGATGTTCCACGTCAACAAGTCAACAAAAAGGCCCCGCCCAATGGCACCGTTTCCAGTGGAGGTGGGCCACCAGGTGGAATGGGCGGCAACAGTGTCGATTACCCCAAGTCCACTCCTACAAGGTAAGCTTGAAGACTCGAGCCTCCAATGTTTAGAAAAGTTATAAAGCGGACATGTTTTGGGATTGTCAAGTTGGCAAAATAATCCCTCTGTTGATTCATGGTTTTTGGGAAGGCCTTGGTTGGCCTTCATTGGAGCCGTGTGAGTCAATTTGGAAACTTTTTCCGACTTGTTTGCGTTCGGAGTAGGAACAAAACAAGTTAATTCGTTTCGAAGAGCTTCGGTTAGCTTGTCTACAACACTTCTGAACTTGTTCTTTGATGTTAAATTGCTGCCGAAGGCTTTTAGATTCAACAAGAGATTGCATAATTTTGATCGAAGTCAGTTTTTTTTTTTAATTTAAGCGAGATCGTGCAACAATTATTTTTCAAAGTTTTTGAAGTCGAAAAGAGTGAGAAATGTGAGAAATGTGATTGATTGATTGATTGATTGATTGGTCTATCTAGTATTAAACCATGGTAATATTTTTTCGTGTCATGATAATATATCCAATCCACTTTGATTGGTTTATTACGCTCTTTGGCGCAGTTGTTTCTCAACAAGTGCACCGAGGAATTTTATCGGTAAAAACTTCATGTTAGAAAAATGTGCTTTATTCACAGTCATAATCGACAAAGTCTGTTTTTGATCATTTGTAGAAATCAGGAAAAGTTGGAAATATCTGCTCGTTTTTACGACATCCAACGTAGCAATTGTGGCTTAAGGACAAGATTCAATCTCGCACTTTGCTTTTGTGTTGGATCTATCTTTTGTCTCCTAAAATCAAAGGGCTTTCTGGAACGTCCTCTTTGATAGTGCCTTAGAATTGCGTTGTAGCTAATCCCCTTATTCAAGGTCCATCATGAGAGATTATTGAGCCGTTCCTAAATGTAACATAATCCGAAATACAAGCCCAATTTAGTCCCTCCCCACAAACGTACTTTTGTAGAACCAGGTTCACAGCAACCACCCACCAAGTTGGTGGCCATCAAGGGCAGATTGGGTTGGACGAAAATGTGCACCACATTGAGACCCCCTGAAATAGAATCCACGAAAAGGAGATTAATATAATGGGTCCTTCTCGTTCCTCCGTTCTTTTGGCCTCAAAAGAGCACTCTGAGGATCGCAATTGTTCAATTTGGCAGCTATTTCATAAACACTTGATTGATGATTTCAGTGCTCCCAATGCCACGACAACGGATGGTGGACGAAGTGGAACCGGTCAAGGAGGTGCCAAACCTGGTGCACAAGATCATCCGGGATCACCCCAACTTAGTCAAAACGATGACAAAAATCTCACTGAAGCGGAAATTAGGGTAATCTAGCCTTGATTATCTCATTTGGAATCCCGACTAACAATTATTAAGCACTCATCAAGGTGACGAGCCATCACGCCATGCTTCAATACCGTGACATGATGTTTATAAAATGCTCGTGGTCCATGCCTGGATTTGTTTTTCATATGGCTTATTTTCCACTCACTCTTAGTTCGTCTGTCCTTTATTGGTGCCTAATTCTGATGGCCTTGAGCCAATAGCTAATCGTCCTTCTTTTTATTAGGAGAAGCAAGAACGCGAGGAGCAAGACCGGAAAAAGCGGATCCAATTGTATGTGTTCGCACTTCGAGCAATTGCTTACACTTTCAACGCCAAGCAGAGCACGGATATGCAGAAAAGGCATCTCAAGGTCACCAAAGAAGGTCATGACAAGATGAAGGCCAAAGTAGAAGTAAGTCAGATTTTGGCATGCTTCAAGTGGTTTGAAGGATCAATGCTGCCAGACGCACTGAGAACTTGTCGTTTGCATACTACATGTATATGCAGTAAGAACTGTCTAGAGATGTCTTAATGGCTTTTCTAGAGCTTCTTGAGAGGAGAAACCCAGATCCCAACGGATGAGGCTTTCCAAGCGTCGGTACAACATTATCGGGATGTCTTCCTACGAAGCGAACGAATTGCCACAATTGTGGCTGGCGGTGCCTTAAGTCAACATGACTGCAGAGAAGTGTTCAGGTAGGTTTAAATATGGCTTCCAAGCTAAAGCTCAAACATCGTTTATCAACAATGCTTGGATCCCTCGGTTGCAGACATCAAATAGAGAAGCGGATACGAACCTTGCCCGAGATCGATGGATTGAGCAAGGAGACCGTTGTGACCTCATGGATGGCCAAATATGATGCAATTATGAAAGGTGAAGCTTCAAATTGAGAGCAAAGAGAAGAGTGAATTTTGGACCTTTTTTCCTCACTTCCTTGCAGAAGATGAAGCTCGAAGGCCAGGTCAAAGACCGACCACGGCCATGCTTGGGAATGAAGTCCTCAACAAGGAGCAACTCTACGATCTCTTCCAGCAAATTCTCGGCGTCAAAAAGTTTGAGCACCAACTTCTTTACAATGCCATGCAGGTACGAGATGCTCATTATACTACCTACTACACTCATATTTCATTTCGGAGAGCAACCTGGAAATGGTTATTTCGAATCGGTTTTTGACGTCGCCCACTAGGGTTTACCATAGTTTTAGAGAAGGAAAGGAACTTGGAAAAGGAAAACGAAGCTCAATCAGCCTTGAGCATGCGTTATTACGTCAATATTTTTGGAGAAAATCTCAATATCCAAAAAGCTAGAGGGGTTAAAAATATCATGTTCATACAACATCGGTAAAAAAGCCAGGAAAGAGCAAAGTTTGCCCCTAGAGGGAAATAACAATTTCTTTAGAGAAAGAAATAGCCTCTTTTTAGTGCGTACTTGACTCAAAAGATAGGAGAATCAAGCAAGTCTGATGAGATTTTCCTTTTTTTCTGAGGAATTCTTCCTTCTTTTACCTTATTCTCTTTCAGCTTGAAAATTCCGACGAACAAGCAGCTGCAATCCGAAGAGAGTTGGATGCTAGACAAGAAAAACTTCAAGAGATGCAGAGGGTAATGTTCATGATTTGATTTTCCATCAAATTCAATAAAATTAACTCTCTCAACATTGCTTATTTTTCTCAACCTTTCATGACATTTCTTCAAATTCTTCATGAAGGACACATGTCATCATTAAACTTGTTGTTTCTTGAGACGTCCCTTAATTGTCTTTGTTGACATTTTGATTTACCATTCTTATAACAGGGTGGCAGTTTTGAAGTAATCAAATTTCCCTCTTATGACAAAATCCAGTGTACATCTACCAGGAACAAATTTGATTATTTCTCAGAGTTTAGATTATGCAGATCTCCTCGGTACGAGGAAAGTTGGCATTAAGTTCTGAATTGCAAATGTAGAATAGTTGCGGCAACTTGTCCTTGTTTATTTTCAGAATAAGAAACTCATGCCCAAGTTCGTTCTCAAAGAAATGGAATCCCTTTATATAGAGGAGATGACCCAACAGATTAACACTCTCAAATCCAATTTGGAAATGCTTCCAGTTCAACAGAGCAAGCCCTCCGAGTCCAAATATGGGCTTCCAAAGTTCAAGCGAAACAAGTGAGACCATCTTTCTTATGTCGTTAGATAGATTGCCTTTGGCACACAACAGAGCTCATTTTATCCTTCATCTGAGGAAAAGAGACTAGAACATTGAATAAGGACTCAAACTCTGGCCAAACTCTTGAAGCCCTTGTCTTTTCCGTTTTCCCCCACAAGTAGTTCCAAACTGTGGGTGGGTGTACATATAGTAAATACAGTACATTTGAACCATGTTAGTCATAGTTTGTAGTGATGGATCGAATTCGGTTAAGTCACCGTAACCGAAACTGGCACAAAAAACTAGTACCATAACTAATTGAATTTGGGAGGAAATCTGACAGTCACGCAATGGCTATGAATTTTTGAAAAGCTTACTTGCTTTAAGTATTTAGTCAACCCATTACGGTTACGGTTTGGGTTGAGGGCTATTTCGATCCATCACTAGTCACAAGTTCCTTTTTCAAGACATTGGAACTTTGCCGTGTCAGCAAAACAGTCTCTTTAAAAAAACACTTCTCACCCACGATCACCGAGAAGTTTGTACATGGCCTAAAAATTTAGTCTCCATCTACATAAGCGTGTCTTGTCCATCCATCCACCATGTAATTAGAGAATTGAGGACCTCAAGCCCAATAAGCTCTTGAGTGATACATGTTCAACTTTACAGCAAACGTAGGAACTCGGTTCTCAGGTAAAGAAACCAACCCGATATGCATAATGTTGCTCGATTGATCATACAAGGGTGCTTTGGGGGGAATTCAACTTGCTACTCACTCACTCGCGCACACACTTACTCACTCATTCATTCACTTAAGCACTCATTCATTCACTTTGTTCCATGCCATAAATCATTGTTTCTCTCCAAGCTTGTACAAGTACAAAATTCTGGGTGCACCTCATTTCCAAATCATCTGCCCTTCCTTATTCGTCACGGTTTCTCTCATGGATCATTCATTACGAATGGCGTTCATGGGTGAAAAGACCGGGTGTAATCATTCCCTCTCCTTGCCCTAGTACAATAATCTTAATGTGACAGACAGTCCCTTGAGCCGGCTATTATGTAGCTAGGCCTACTTTTACCATTTGAGCTAGTGTTCCCTAGTAGACGCTTCTCATGTCTTGATATATTTCGACTTTATTCTTAAATGTTACATGGTATATCTTACTTGCATTCCCCTTTCAGTTGCGACCCAATGCACGACGTTTCTTACGTAGAAAGGTTCAGGTCATTTAGAATAAGATCTCGTAGATCCTATCGAGCTCTCTCATTGACCCCAGACAGGTGATCCCTTACACACGCTACGTACTACCTCCAAACAACTTCCAATCAAGTCGAAAGTTCTCCTTCAGTTAGTTGAGCAATTTATGGCCTTTCTTCCTGGGTGCATGTTGCACACAAGGAGGGAAGTCTTTAAATGAAAGCGGAATTGAAGGATGGACTCATCGGTTTTTACGTAGAATAGATTCCTCGTGTCTTGTGAAAAGAAAGTAAAAGACCAAATATCGACACAAAATTATGAACCCAGCATGTTCAACAGGGTGAACCTGTTCATCCGTGGTGTCCCAAAATCACTCAAAGTTTTATGCAAGAGTGGAAATGACAAAAAATTAGTCGGCTAAATTTCCAAGATCCAATGTACTGGGAAATTTCTGACAAAACAGTGATTTTTTAGAGGGGCCCTTCTTGATACTTTTGCAATCAATATTCTGGGTGCAAAAAAGTTTGAAGCCTCTGATTTTGCAATTTTGCAGGCTCAAATTATGGTTTAACAAGTTTTGGGCTACCTTTCGCTTTTAGACATTGGATATTATCTAAATTAACCACATTTCTCCTTTGTCTTCACCCAGAAAAATGAGACCTGCAAACTGTTTTTCTTTGTTTTAACCCCAATATGAAGGAACACTTTAACACGTCAACTCTTCAGGACTTTTTTTTTTTCATCAAAGACTCGAGACTTCAGTATTCTACCCTGAAGGTCATGATTCATTAGCGGACAAAAACATTGTGAGTCCCGGAGGCCCAATGGCGACTGAAAACGTATTTGTCTGAAGGTTTTGTCCATTAACGTTGGATGTATCATTTACATGAAGGAAATCCTCGTTTCGTCCCCAAAGAACAGTTCATGTACAAATGTCCACAAGGCTATCTCTACATGTGCTTATTTATGACTTTTTGGGTGCAAGGTTCTTGAACATTATCTCAGCCGTATATTGCACTTTCAAGGAATCTAGAATCCTTTTTTGGCATAAAGAACACTTGAAGCCACTCGTGTTGGTAAATTGACCAAAGAAATAGATTATACCTTCCTTGAATTGCGTCTGACCTTTGCTTAACGACCTTGCGTAGTTGAATAGTTTCTCAAATCTAACATCAAAACAGTTCTTAAAGGCCTGATTGATTTTTCAGTCGGTCTCAAAGCCAAATGTCAAGAGCAGAGGACGATGACACGCACATAACCTCTCTTTCCAAATCGGACGTGGTCCTCAGTTTTCAAATCGAGGTAGGTTGGCACTTGACATCCTTGTTTAGAAATATGACCTTCATCCGGCCTTTTTTGCATTTTGTGTTGTCTCAGGTGGTGGTTCTCGAAGTTGCCAATCTCAAGTCCGTGCCAAGTGATCGCATAATCTATTGCACCATGGAAGTAGACAATTCCAATAAGTTGGTCACGGATCAGGTGGAGGCCTCTCGTGGGATGTGGGATACTCAAGGAGACTTCAGCACGTCGCATCCACTCCCAACGGTGAAGATTAAACTTTTGACGGAAAACTCGAGTATGTTGGCCTTGGAGGATAAGGAACTCGGGAAGGTCATTATTCATCCCACGCCTCTCTCCAGCAAGGTTAGCACTACTTCCATCTTAGACATACATTACAAATACTGCAATAGACCATACTTCTAGACGTTCCATTGTGAAACGAGTATGAGCTGAATCTGCATTGGCCGCAAGTCCAATTACGATAATGCACAACACTTGTTGCACACCCAATGGTCAATTTCACCTTTGAGTGCATATTATGATTATGTTCCAGGCACCCGAGTGGCACAAGCTGAACGTTTCAAGAGGCTCGTCAGACAAAGATCTCAAATTGAAAATCGCTGTTCGCATGGATAAGCCTATGAATATGAAGCATTGTGGGTGAGTAATTGGGTATGCACTTACATACTAGATTTAAGCTCCCCCATTTCCAAGAACGGACCCAACCCTACTTAAGGCCAAACGCAAGCTAAATGGGATCATATTACATTATTCCTTCCTTTGAATCCAGCTATCTCTACGCTATGGGAAAGAGTGTATGGAAGAAATGGAAGAAACGCTATTTCGTGTTGGTCCAAGTGTCCCAATACACGTTCGCCATCTGTAGTTACAAACAAAAGAAATCGGATCCCAGTGAGATGATGCGTCTAGATGGGTACACCGTCGATTATATCGAGCCTGCTGGAGGTGAGGATTTAGGAGGCTCATTTTTTGTTAGATTGGGCAATACTCGGTTATTAAAGATTACTTGCTTCGAGTGTATGTATTGTGCATATGCATCTCATCATCATCATCATCATCATCACCATAAGCTATGTAATCATAATCGTTTGTTGCGAATGGCACTCGGCTATTGACTTTCAACCTTTCCTTTTTGAATGGTTATTGATTGACAGAAATGAGTGTTTCCATTGTGAATTCTCTTACTGTAGATTGGGTACTTCCAATCTGGTTGCTTCCCAAGGGATTTTTTGACAGCCGGTAGTTTTTAAACGAACAAGTGTTCCTTTACATCGAGGCTGCCTTCATAATTCTTTGCTGTTGACTTTTTTAATGCAGACACATCATTCAACAATGGACATCTAAATTTACAAAACGTTCATTCTTGCACATCTCAAAACCTGATGTTTTTTAAAGATGATATGACGGAACTCTGAGGTGAAAAACACCTGTAAGAATAATATTCTTCTAAAGCATACTCCAAACATACTCCAAAGTTTTTAAGCCATAATCCTTTTCTGTTTTCCTCGACATATTCTGTCACTTTGAATGATTCTTCAAAAACGATTTTACAAATGGATTTATTTTTATGTGATACAATTTTAACAAAACTTGATAATTTCACTTCCACGGTTGTTTTCTTTTGATTATGGTTCTCTAATGCAACATCAAACATCCACAACAATAGCAACCACTTGTATCATAAAGTGCCCTGAATGTTTGTTTCATCATCAACAGCATCATGATCATATTAATGAACAAATTATCACGTAGTAGTGCTCCTACTCAACATGGACGCGTAGATTAACCTCGAACACTGTTTTCTTGTTTTCAGCCATGTTCTTCCATATGAGTAAGTATCACTGATTGTCACGCAATTTTCACACATCTTTCCTCTTCTACAAAGCCTTTTCTAGCCAGTGGGCCCGCCCTTATTCTCAGATATTACTGTACCTCCCACCCTCTCGAGACCCTTCCAGTTCGATAGCAAATCCCATCTATTGAGCCACAAAATACAATAAAAACCCATTGAGTCTGTAAATAAAACGCTCACACTCATTATCACACTCTAAATACTTTCACGGCACGCTAAATCCGTAATGTTGGGCTGTGCTTTCTCTCTCTATCTCTTTCTCTTCCTGAAATTTGTGTTTGTTTCTTCACTATTCCAATATTATCATGATATTACCTGATATGTCTATCTATTATCTACATACATATACTCTCTATCCAGACTCGAAAGGAAAGCCGAAAAAACATGGTAAAGATATTGAACCCCAGTTGTTCATCTCAAGAACCCAACGTAGCGTTTTGCAATTTTCATTGTAGGCTAGCAAAAAGGGAAACAACCAGTCCGAACCAAAGCTTCATCTTGGAACTCAATTCCATCTGATGAGCTACGGTTTGTTCCTGTGATCCTTTTTGTATTGGTTTCTTGCATTATTTAGTCCAACAGATTAGCTGAACAAAAGTTGTTGTTTTTTTGGATGAGAGTGAACTCAATATTGAGCTATGGAGACCAGACGTCAAACCAAAGAACGTACTTATAACCAATCAACCCACGATTACTACCAAAAGACAATCATAATCTGGTCTTCTGCAAATGTACAACGTCCGTAGATCACTTGCCTTGATTCTTTCCATTTGGAACGCTAGGTAGAAAGTACGTTACCGAAACCATTTGGGCTTATGCTCCATCATAATGAGGTAGTAATATTTGACCAACCGGGTCTGCAATAAGAGTTGGTGCAGTTCTAAAAAGGTTGCCGGAGTTTCAGAGAGATGAGATACAGATTTTCAATAAAATGTGTAAGGAAGTTGTTCCAACAACTATTTGTTTTGTGAATTGCTTTCATAACTCAATTAATACAATGGACCAAGAAGCACAAGAATCATGGAGTGGGAGGCTAGCAATGAGAATAATGATTTCCAGTAAAAACGATTCAATTACGTTCTTCTGCAAATGAGACCTTGCATATGCTGACAAAAATACGTATTTCCATTTTCAGCTCTATCGAACGTCGGAGACAAAAGTTATGCTCACTCAAATTCAGTGCAAATCCTACCGAGAATGAATGAACTAGTCCTTTTGTAGTAATCGTTTTACCACAAAAGGGCGAGTTCATTCATTCTATGCTCTCTTCAGTACATAAGTTTGAGAAGGCATAACTTTTCACTCCGGCATTCGATTGGGCTGAAATTTGATTTTTTTTTTTAATTTCTCAATGCAAGCCAGGTCTCATTTTCAGAAGAACGCAAATGGTTCGTTTCTGCCGGAAATCATAATTCTCATTGCTAGTCTCCCATTCCATGATTTCCGTGCTGCTTGAATGGACGAAGGATCCCAGGGTTGCGGTCTTAAATACCTCAGATGTAGGCCTCCAACAAAAGGTCGTTACAAAATGACAAAACCCATTCGAAATACGGCCATACACGATATCGTGAGACTCGGATCCGACAATGATCGAAGATAACTGAAAAGTCGCGGCCAATTGCCACTTAACTGAACAGTAACTTCTTTTTATTATGGACATTGGTCAAGAAGAGCCCACGAGGCAAAAACAACGTTTTTTTTAACTTAGTCCAAAGCGAAGAAAATGTAAGACACTAAACTAGATCAAAAGCCACTTTTATATCTTTGTGGTTTACTCGTGGCTAATGGAAAAAAATGGAAAAGGCTTGTGAAATTTCAAGGTTTTGGAGGATTCGCGTAATCCACATGCTATTAAGCAAGCAAATATTCGCGAGCGTCCACTTGATTGGATATTTGAGTATATCACATGTGAAGAACACATGATGTCGCATTTTAGGTCGCTTTCAATTTCGATAACCACAATCTTCAGAACTATCCACTTTTAACATCGAATAAGAGCGCTAAGATCTCTTTCTTACACTTTTCTTTGGAGATTCTTAAACGACGTCTTAATGAACTGCTCCTGGGCCCAAAAAGGCATTGCCCCTAACTGTTTCTAGACCCGGTTGCTTTAGTTAATCAAACACCAAACAAGACAAAACCACAGTTATTGAAGCATTTCGACATCAGTTTCAAGTTACCAAGAGGCGTTCCTTGCATTAGTTGAACTTTGTCCCAAACAGGACTTGGCATCACGTACGTACCTTTTTCAGAGCTGTCTCGAAAATCCAGATCGACGGACTTTCAAGTAGCTCCATTCAGTGAAAATTCATTCACAATTGACTCTTTTAACATCGATCGTGATCGTTTTCGGTGCATTTGGTAGAGGCTCATCGTTGCGATATCATCCCTTGATTTCGCCTCCTTTGCCTCATTTTCTAGATCTCGAGGGTGGCAAACATTTCTTTAACACTGTTCGAGAAGGCGATTCTGTTCTTTTTGCCACTGAAGACGAACAGGATGCCCACAATTGGGTCATGGCCTTCTATCGAGCCACTGGACAAGCCCATAAACCCACACCACCTGTCACCACCGGTAAAAGCTCTTCAGTCACCAAGGCCCAAGGAGGTAAGATTGGATCTTGAGATTGACCTTTGAGTTGGAATTGAGTTTCAAATTCCAACATTATTTGATGTTTTAGCTGACGCGGATCGGGCGCGAAAACATGGCATGGAAGAGTTCATTGCGGCTGATCCGATCACGTTTGATCATCATGCCTTATTTGGTCAACTGCAAACCTGGTCCTTGGATTGGAGGCTAGATGATCCCTTTGCATCTCTGGTAAATTGAATTTGGAACATGATTGATGTCACTTGAAACAAGAGGAATGTGCAACTATTGATGTTGTAATGCAGGGTTGGTTCACTCCGGGACAACTCTATATTTTGGACGAGTATTGCGCTAGATATGGAGTTCGAGGATGCTATCGACATCTCCGTTTGTTGGAAGATCTGTTGAATTGCTGCGATAAGAATGTGATCATTGATCCCACCTTGATCCACTATAGCTACGCATTTTGCGCGGAACACGTCCATGGAAACAGGTATACACTAAAAGTCAACCCTTAAGTTTGCAGGAATATTATTATTTATATGTTTCGTTTCTACTACTAAAGTGCTGGGCCAAGGTATGTGGGCCTGTAACGGCTATTTTGGCTTCTCGAGCACAAACAATCCTTGACTTGACGAACTTCTTCTTGTTACAATCTACTTCTATTTTTTAAACTGAGACCCTTTTTTTTCTTTTTGAGACACTCGGTATCTTCTCATGGCTCTATTGATCTTATTGCTCCCCTTGGTTAAATTTTTCAAACCATTTACTGGTTTCCATTGAGAGTACATTCTTTATCATGGGCCCGAATTACGGCTCCACACTCACAGAGCTTCAATGTTTTGATGCTACATCTATTTCCGACTCTTTGCACATTAATTGATTTCATTTTCCGTTTAAAACGAATACCAACTTGACGCTTGAATCGATTTGTCCTTTCTCCTTTGGCCTTGACATTGGCGTGTGTTCCATTTTTTCTTTGACTGCTCGAACAAAACAAAAGACCGTTTCTTTGTCTGTGTTGCTACCCACAATTCACTCACCAACTGTTATACAAGATTAACATCCATTATTCAAGCTGTTCATTCAAAGCTCTTGACTTTTTTTTTTTGAATTTTAACAATGGGTCAACTGTTTTGGCGCCATCTTTCTGCAGCATGTAGCAATTCCGCATCCTTCAGCCAAAATGAAACAGGGTGCGAGGGCATTTTATACAATTCAAACCAGTTACAGATATCTGATGCCGAATGAATATTGCATCACCAAAACTCTTCAATGTGAACTATCAGGACTCTCTTGTTTTCTTTGTTTACTACAGCGTGACTCAAAATCCTCTGGGAGACTTCTCGAACTCGCCTAATGATGTTAACAACAGGTGAAGATGCCACAAAGAACAATGACCACTTTAAACATCTCTTATCATTATATGGTTCAATTTGAATTTAACTGAATGTGGAATGATCTTTATTCAAAGTCATTGCTGTTCATGGCATGTTTTTTTAAAATTAGAATTACACTCTTAGGTGCTTCAATTCCAATTGACAGTACGGCATTGATAATGTCAAATGATATTGATACTCACCAGTACGGTACTGTTGAAGTAGACTTAGGCATTAGAAAAGTCTATTGCTACTCAGTTAAGAGGGATAAAAATTGCAACTATCAATTACCAATGCCAACTAAAGAACAGGCTTATTTTTACACTATCTTGTAAATATATCTTGGGGAAAAGTGTTGATAACACCATGTAAAAGAAAACATGCCAAAAGCAATAATGAATACCATTGAAAAACATGAACTTTTTTATGCGCACTTAAGAACTTCATCACTTTCTTAGATGTCTTGCATTTTAAGCTAACACAACACAACAGCACTTTGGGAAAAACGCTTGGCCTATTCAGATGATGATGATGTGTGTGACACATTATGTATGGTGTTAATGCTAATGAATAATTGGTTCTGTACAATGTTGTGCTGATTCATTTGGAAGTTGTCAAACTTCTTCCCAAGTCACTTTCCACTCTTATATTTCCAAACTAAATGGTATCTATCATCTTATTTCATTAGAAGTTGGGTTAGTTAGAAATATCACCCTTCCACCTAATACCTTTTGCACCACCCTTCCAAACTGTAAATACCAATAGGCTCTTGTGGGCTTGGCAATCTTTTGTAGTGTTGTTCATAATGTATTGGTATTGTTTTTTTCAATGCTTCAAATGTAAAAAGACCTCTTTTCATCCCCTCACCAAGGCCTGATGGAGTTGGAACTGTCACTCAAGAAGAAAAAGAACAATTCACCCAAATTAAAGAGCGCCTTAGGGTTCTCTTGGAACACCAAATTACCAACTTCCGTTTCTGTTTCCCGTTTGGGCGGCCAGAGGGCGCTCTCAAGTCAACACTCTCTCTCCTTGAACGGGTAAGCTACGCTCTTTCATTAACCCAAGGAGGACTTGATTAACCCAACGATACCAAATTTGTTAAATTTTACCTTCTTTAAAGGTTCTGATGAAAGATGTGGCCACACCTGTGCCGCAAAACGAGGTTCGTGGAGTAATCAAAAAGTGTCTAGAGAATGCGGCTTTGGTCAACTACGAGAGACTTTCGGAAGAGGCCCGAATAGAAGGTAAGTGTGTTACGTGGACCTTGAAAAATATACACTTGTCATCAAATCCTTTGGTCCATTCATTTTCCAGCTGACTTAAAGAACAACCAAGGTAAGTCTTGAACTAATTAAGGAGAAGGAAACAAATGCAACCTTCATTTGTGAACTACAGAGGAGATGCTCGGTGAAGTAATTGTTCCACCTGGGAAGAAGCTAGAGAATCTCATTCGATTGTCAGAGCTGTGTGTGGATCTTTTACGCCAAAACGAGGAGTTCTATGCAGAGGTAAGTTTGAAGTTCAATGTGGGAGCCACAACTCGAGGCGATTTCTTTCCTTGATTGAATACCGAGACTTTTTTCTGACTTACTATCTATCACTCTCCCTCGCCCTGAACCATAGTTGAACTCAAATCGCGAAACGAAATCCTACTTTCCGTTATGTCAATGTATTTATTTCATGACACCTCCAATCACTAACAAGTTTTTGATTTTGTTTTGTTTCTCATCTGTTCATCCACTTTCATTGCCCTCACTGGTTCCTTGGATTTTGGGTCTTGCAGTTTTGTTCAGTTCGATCAATGTCCAATTTCATGTTTGCCACAATCAGGATGATTGTTAATGTACTGTACCAAAGATATTATCGTACGTACATACTATGTACTTATGGATGAGCATTGACTTGCCGAATGAAGTCTAATTATTTCAGGTGTAGCCAAACTAGTTAGCGACAAACACTCTTAACAGCACTTAAGGTTTCCTGTAATGAAGCCAATGATTTGTTTGATTTGTTCTGCGAAATCGGTCATGGTGAAAATTTTGGACCTTCGATTCTTTTTTGGGCTGCAAAAAGCCGAACCGTTAGTGATGGATCATTTCAACCAATGTGCACTCTACTATTTAATCAGTTTAGTTCAGAAACGACATACACACACAACCGGACAAGAAAACAACCCCTAAAACACAATGTTTAATCGGTTTGCCACATTTTTAGTTTATCTAGGTTCCGAGATCTTTGCTTTAATTTTACACAAACTACAATTTATTTTGACATTTTTTCAAAGCAAACAGAATTTTAATGACCCTTAAATCTGGGAACAAAAATTTTGAAGAATGATAGACGCATAAAATCCATGTTGTAGTTTGACACTTAAAGAATGTTTTCCATTGAGGGACATCGCTAAAAACTAACGACGTTAAATATCCAGTTAGGCAAAAACTTAAATTAACTACCCATTTTGAGCCGTTTCATTATTGGTATTGCTAAACCCTGACTCATAAAGAAACCTCTTTAAAAAAATAGCTGTAGTTTTCTCCCTTAACACATTAAGAATTCAAAATTTAACGAAATTTTCATATCATCTTCATTACTACAAGGAAATCAATCATTTGCCCCTATTAATTGATTTAAGAAACAACAAGCGTCAACCTCAGCGGATATCTAGAAGAATTGGGAAACTCAAGGCTTTCGTTCCCATATGATTTAGGCTGCGAAGGTTTCTAACGCCATCTTTTTCTCTCTTTTTCTCTTTTCTCTTTCGCCCTTAATCGTCCTGTTCATATTGTGGTTGTCACTTGTTGGCTGACTTCTGCAGTTCCAAAATGTAAGTTCACTCACTTTGGCAAGTGTCCAAATCACTTTTTTATAACTCTATTTTCTCAATGCAAAAAAAAAATCAGCTTTGCCTCCAAGATCAGTTTAAATTGTCTCATTCTTCTTGTCGGTTCAACTTGAACCCGAAATCTGTAAAGTTTTGCCAAGAATTTGTAGGACTGAATTGCAATGCTCTATGAATATTGCAGATTGCCTTTCTTTGCCAAGAATCTGACTTTTTCATCGGTGTGACCTATTTGTGATGATTTCTCTTTTTCTATCTGCCTCTTTTTCTCTTCTCCTTTCTCCTTGCCTCTGAAACCAAAATACTTGCATCCCGTATCGTTGTTTCAACTTCTGCTACTACTACATCAATATAATCCAAAACATCTTCACAAAACTACGTCCAACGACTACATTCTCTACTCCTACAAAATTTGAATGGAATTTTGCACTTGAATGTTGCTTATGTTGGTTGGACTGACTCTTAAATAATGCAGGCGGTAAGTGTTGGTGGAAAATGCACTCGCATCGTCCGTCTCTACATTTCAATAGAACGAAACAAACTCTACCTCGCAAAAATGGCGCTAGGGGGCGAGGAACCATCATGTTCAAAGTTGTTCCTCATCTAAGTCATCTTCAATAAAGAAGCTCATGGGAAAGAAGCGTCGACACAGTCAAGTTGTTTGGCTTTTTTTGAAGCTTCAAATGTTTGCCATTGTTGTCGCCACCATCAATCAGGAAGTTCAAGTTATAACAAAAGTCAATTTTGTATTCAATTTACATAGATCATGCCACTAAAGATTGATCCAGTCATAGGATCATAAAATAAGATGGATTCAAGCCCTTCCATGGAGATATTTCCGTCAAAGGCTCCCATTTGCTGTATTTTTTTTCTCTTGCACTTCCCGGTTGGTTTGGCATTTTTAAAGCTTCATGATAAAGCCACCGTCGCTAGTGTTCTGACGACGCTTCTTTCACATGAGCTTCTGTAATCTTCACTAGCGCCAATTTCGATGAGGCAGGGTTGTTTTACTCAGTGCACCATAATTTGACGTATTTAGATTCGCACTATAAAGGTTTCATTTTGTGAAAACTGATCGCGTTGGCACGATAGATGCACGCTCATGTTTGGAATCACTTTGAACCGTTAAGGTTATTTCCAAACACCTCCAATTGAATTTCATTTGTGACGAAGAAAATTGTAGACCCTCTTTGCATTCTGGAATTAGCAGCCTAGGTTGGGACTTTTTTGTGCAGAAAGAGACTTGCATCTTCATAGCCCCTATTGCGCAATAAGTAACTTCAAATTTACGCAACCTCGTGATCGTTCATGAAAAATCTTTTTCGAACCCGATGGCTTGTTTGACTTTCCCACAGCGTTCCATACATCATTCTGATTGCTCAAATGGTGGATCAAAATTCAGACTAGTCCAATTTCCAATAATTCCGTGTCATTATGAATGATTCATGGTACGGCTTCTCAATTCGTCGCATGTAAAGTTTCCAGCTCATCTCATTCTGTCCTTTGCTTACGTAGGAAGGCTCTCAAAGGCTTATTTTCTTGGCTCTAACCAATCTGATCCCCATTTTCAGGCCTTTGCGTGGTTTTCTGACCTCCTGGTCGAACATTCCGAAATATTTTGGTCCCTTTTCGGCGTGGATATGGACACTGTCCTTGCTGAACAACCTCCAGACACGTAATTTCATAGTAGAGAGTTATCTCAAGTACTAACACAATAGCAAAAACATTTTTCCATGTCTTATAGGTGGGACTCGTTTCCTCTCTTCCAAATCTTGAATGATTACCTCAGAATGGACGGTAAAAGAACCATCGGTTATGGTTTGAACTTGACTTGACATTTTGAATTGCTCCTTCAGATAACTTAAAGAACGGCAAGTTCCACCAACACCTCCGTGATACCTTTGCTCCTCAAGTGATTCGTTATGTGGACCTCATGGAATCCTCCATAGGTCAAAGCATTCACAAAGGATTTGAAAAGGAGCGCTGGGAAATTAAGGGGTAAGTTGTTCCAAACAAGTTCCACTCTAGGGTACAAGTCCATGGAACCCAAACCCCTAACACACCCCTGAAATCATTCGCCATTCCAGAAGAGTTCCTCAGCCCTGTAAAGGGAAACCAAGGTATCCACCACAATGGAGCAATGGCTAACTACACCTCCAATAAACACATTTCTTCTTTAGTTAGGCTACATCAAGTTACTTGGAGATCCAAAGACCAAAATCTCATTGCATTAACTCATTAGTCGTTTTTTAATCTGTCGTAGAGATTTTTCATAGGGCTCTTTGACCCCATATTTCGAGTCTTTAAAACTAATCGCAATGGCTTGTTACCCATACTAATCAATGTGCATGATCTCGTTTCAGCAACGGCTGTGCAACCTCTGAGGAGCTTTTCTGGAAATTAGATGCCCTCCAATCTTTCATCAGAGATCTCCATTGGCCTGATCCTGAATTTGGCCAACATCTCAATCATAGATTGAAGAAAATGGCTTGCCATATGATCGACTCCTGCATTAAAAGGTATGAATGCCCTCCACAATCTAACAACAGCCAAGAGTGCTCCCAACACCACAATTGGGATTTTCATTTCATAGGACGGACTCGGCTTTCCAAAACCATCTGAAGAAAGGAATCTTGTTGAACCCCACCGAATACATTCTGACCACCGAGATTTGTGCCATGGTTAATGTTGTCCTGGACGCCAAAAACCAATCGTTCAAGCTCTGCTCCGTTGATGGAGTGGACATGGTAAGTTTGAACGTCATGGATCATCGGCAAACTAGTAACTGATGTGGCTCATCGCGTCCTTGGCTTCTTCAGCGCCTTGGCCTGAATGGCGGACAGATGCCATTAATTAGCATTTGGGAAATTTGACTTCTCATTGATTCACTTTCAGGACAAGCAGAAGGAGGAAGGGAAAAAGAAAAAGGTTACTAATCATCTCAACTTCAACGCTAGTGAAGTAGTAGTACTGTTTGGTTTGTCTGTCGCGATTCATTGGTGGATCGACAGCAGTCGATCGATCGTTGCTCTCTCTCTCTCTCTTTCTCGTCCCCTTTTTTGAATGGATTTCAATCATTCGTGGAAGTTGTTTGCTCATCTTGTAGTTACAGTTGTAGTTCATAGTGGATCACCTGGATTCAAAGTAGTTTTAGCAAAACTCTACCAGCAGATGATTCGAGCAGACCTCGATCCCTGTATAATTATTGATCTAGCAAGAAATGTCGGGTAAACTGACTTTGTTTGTGAAGAATCTAGTGCACAATACTTATAGAAAGGTTGTGTGGTCTGCGTCAAGAAGTATCTTTTATCTTATAGTGATGGACTGAAAAAGCTTTAGCGACTAATAGTGAAAAATCATTGCTTTTTGGCTTGTGCATTTCAAAAATATGGTAATGATAGCCACTAAGAGCTTGGAAACATTCCCATTTTCCAATGTTCTAAATAAGAACACTACCTTACTTTTCCATAATTAAAACTTTTACAAAAAAATGGGTCCATCATTACTTTCGAGGAATCAAGAATCCTCCATTTCCATTTGGTTTTAAAGTGTTTTATTCATGTTCACCCATACCACTAAAAAGCCATTAATACCCTTAAACCATTCATAACGGCAAGACGCAAAGACTTTCCTAAAGTTGTCCACACAATCTTTTTTTTTAAAGTTTCTACTTATTGTAAAGACTTCCCGGTGACCAAGTCCTCTGTTAAACTTTGCCATCCTTTCCAAACGCCATTCAGACCCTATTGTTTGTAAAATATTCCAGCACAAGTACCATGCGGAGGTGGACGATCTCATCGAAAGCACCTTGAACCACATGAGAAGTGGCTTGGTGGGCAAACTCATCTCAGTTCTGGAGAGCGTTCTCAACAAACTCGGTCGCTACGACGAGGGTAGCGTGATTGGTTCGATTCTTTCCATTGCCGTAAGGAGACTGACTGAATCCGAAATTCAGATTCCGGAAGACCCTCTATACTGCTTACTGATTTGCGACTTCCATTTAGAACAAACACAATGTGACTGGAAACGGGTCAGGTCTAGGGAAGCAATACATGAACTTTGTCCGGGCCAACATGGATCAAATTGCCAAAAAGATCACGGATGACCTCTGGGTTTTGAGTGTCATGGAGGTGCGCTTCACTTCCAGCGAGATCTTGAATCGTGTGGTTTATTTATCACTGTCTGATGTTTTCCATTTGCAGAGATGGTATTCCGAACAAGTCCAATTGCTGTGTACCTGGCTCACGGATCGTCTAGACCGCTCTCTTCACCCTTATCAGTGCACTTGTCTTGCTCACATCGTCAAGGTAAGGATGCATTATTCAAGTAGATCGACTACTCGATTTGTTTTCTCCCCCTTTTCCTTCATCTCCACGTGCTTCACATACACAAGTGATGTCTGGAAGTGCTAATGAATCCAAATGAAATCATCTTTAACGAGAGTTAATCCACAGCTGTTAATGTTAATTGACCCATTTGGTTCGTCCTTGGTTTGATCCTGAGTTCCCGATTATGTTTATTTTGTTTTGTAGCGGTTGCGAATCGAGACTGAAAGACACGGAGTTGATTCGACCAAACTTCGCACCCCATTATATCGTTCTGCTGTGGAACGAATATCAACTGAATATCAACAACAAGCTAAGAAGGGCAATATTGATTGTCCCAGTTCCATGAATATGTGATGATTCCAATAAGAGGTAGTGGGTTGATACACTTGAATGCCGTGAAAGAAGTCAAGGATCGGCTTTGAAAAATTGGAATTAAGAAAAATTTGAAACGCCGAACGATGAGGAATTTGAATGCCAGAAGAGGCTCAAGTCTTCAATCAATGTTGAATTCAATTTAGTTTTCAATCACTCAACACACTTTGAGAGAGTGAAAGCAAAATCTCTCGAGAAAATTGCACTATGTTGGAGGATTTTTATATCCCAAGTTTTCTTTTATTTTCTTTGTTGACCATTTTTCCCATGGTTCCAATCTTTGAAAAGAGGTTCTTGGCGGCGGTGGCAGTGACATAACAAGACTAACTCAGAGTGATTGAATTGAGAGGGGCCTTAGACTAACCACACTCAGTTTTCACATCATTGATAAAAGGTTTGTGAAGCGGAGACATTAATCTCATCACTGACAAATGGTCTTTCAGAAACTGTACCCGGAATTTGAGCTGATTGGCATCGCTGAGCAGAAGCTCAATTCCCAACATTGGCAAAGTGTGGAACAACGAATGACCACTGAAGAGGCTGCTTGTGCTCTGACCGGAGCTGAGGCCGACGACAATGAGTAAGTGATGTCTTCTTTTACATAATGAATAGGTCTTCATGCCGATATCTCCTCCATTGGGCCATCTTCAAGATTAGATTTTGTAACTTGCCTTCTTTTGATCGATTTAGCGACAACACCATCCATGAAGAGGGGTAAGGAAATCCAAACAAGCACTAAGGTCATGTTGCAAACCAAAGCCGACAACATGACATTAGCGGTGGCTTCAGGGCTTATTGATAACGAAGATCATCAGACTTCAGACACAGAACTCCTGAGTCTGAGGACCTGGCTGCTTGACTTCTTGGCTGGATAGATAACCAGCACTTTCTTGTCTTTTCATACTGTACTTCTTTATCCGTTCTGGTGATGGTAGACACGGACGTTTTGATTTTAATAAGTACCGTGACTCTTTCCCCGGAAGTGGTAGATCATAGAGTTGTGCTAGAACTTGTAATATTCCGGGACAGCGGTAATCAGTAAAATGCCATTTGGTGCTCGGAAGTAACAATAAAATTCGTTCCTGTTTCGTGCAGGGTGCTATCTATACTGTTCTAATGCTTAGGTGCGTATGTACGTATGTACCGACGTACTAGTAGATTGATTTAGAGCGACGCAGTCAAATCGTTTCTCGTGGTCAATCAATCACCTTGAGACAAACACGGTAAACCAAATGAGTTAGCTTTGAAAGTAAAGTACTATTGTATCAGAAGCGAATCACACAAGACTGGTTGGCGTCAAGTTTTATAACATGAAACCAAGCTTGTTTTCCCCCATCATCTATTTTGAACTCGTTTCAGGGAAACGTGGGAGGAAGACGATGTTGCCCCCAGCAATGGAAAGGGTCCTAATCCTATGGACGCTGCCAATGCCATGAAGGATGCCTTGGCCACTGGAGGTGTGGATAAAGCGGCTACCAAACTTATTGGCGGAGTGACAAAAGGCTTTGGAGGATTGGCCGGCAAGGCCTTGGGCAGTTTCTTCTAGACAGTCTGATCTGACCACTTGTTATAGAATGGACACATACTACTTACACTTGTATCGCCTCTACTCTTACTTCCTCATATTGCAGTTTTATTGTTTCAAAACATAAATTTACCAGAAGAAGAAAAGAAGAACAACCTATTGCTGTGAAAGTTGATCCGGTTAAATTGTTGTGCGGGACACCACTTTGTTCAATCATTTTTACGCCATGCCCTTTCTTCTAGAGAGAGGTTGCGTGGGTGAAAGTCAATTTATTCCCGACTAAAAGCGTAGTCTATCTAGTGGATCCCCGTTCTTTGATCGTCACCCACCTCCAGCCTTGTTATAAATCTGTGAAAAGCATCGCATATCATGTCATGCCAATCAACCTAATGACATTAACGCCCTACTACATTAAAGTACAAGCAACGTGTTGCTTCCTTTCCTTTGTCTCAATTTAGATTTTCGTTATTAGCTCATTCTTTTAGGACTGTTCCGTTTATGATCCTTCACAGGAATTCACAGAAGACCAAGCTCGTAAATCACTTATCCTTATTCATGTTTTTTCCATCCTTATGATCCCTAGTTTGTACATAGACAACCAGAAACCTTTGCCATTATGTCATCAATTCATTTTCAATCTCAGATCTATATAATTGTTTTCGAAAAGGGATTTTATATTTACCCTCAGCTTTGCTCCTCTATCAAATTATGATTTCTCTTGAAAATTTGCTTAATACGCAAATAAATCCACTGCTGTCCACCTGGAACTCGTATTGGTAGTTACTATATTCTAAACCGATTCAAACAAACTTTGAAAATACATCTCATTCAATTCCATGTCCGCATACCTCTTTCTCGATTTTTGACAGAAACCGTCTCGGAATTTGGTATGATCGCCACATGGACAAATAAACGAAGCCATCTCGAGCATTGGCATACGACTCAAATTCTGGAATGTTTCTCATGAGAAATCCTGTGACTTCCTAATCCAAGGGAATTTGCTCCCAAGGTCATATGAATGCGATATTCACGAGTTGACTTCTCGCTACTGCAAGTTTTTGGATGAAAACTTTTTTTAATCATGTTTAAGTTGTTGTTTCGTTCGTTTGGAGGGGGGTAATTTTCCGTCTTGGAACTAATTTGTCCCCCCGATTGAAACGAACCATGAAGCAAATGATTATTTGGCTTGGGCGGTAGGATGGTGCCAGGATTCGAAGAACGCCTTTCAATGACAAATTATGGATAGAAGTGGCTGCTGGCAACCTGCTTGCATCTTCTTCCCTCGCTCAGTTGTTGAATGTTGATGCATCGTGATGACTCGAACATGACAAAAGAAGGATTTCCGCATGCATTCAAAGGGTTGATGCGATGCGTTGCCTCGTCCTGCATATTACAGGGCAGTATCATCAATGCTTGTGAACGTACGTAAATTCGAAGTATGTACAATACACTGACAGGGCAATCTCATCAATGCTTGTGAACGTAAGCGTTAAATTCCCCGGGCTCGTCTCCGTGGATCCGTGTGTTCTTTGGAGGTTCGAGGCGTTCTCCAACGGCGCGTGCTCGAGCGAGAACCGGTCAAAGACACCCCGGAAAAAAGGAGTCTGTGGCAACAGCTGATCATCACGAACGAACGATGAGTCTGGAGAAGCAGCGGGCGGCTACTAAGTGTACGAACGAGAAGGAAAGAAGAAGAAGAAATAAGAAGGAGGAGGAGGATCCTGATTTTTGGCCATCTTCTTTGCTGCTTCTTCCAGTTCTTCACCTTCCGTGCTCTGGGTGTGATTGCTATTTGTTTGGGAGCCTTGCGTCAGTCGAGATCGGATGGTGAACGCGGAAGCTGTTTTTCGGATCCCGTGACTTGATCTCCGAACAAGTTCGTGCTTCTCAAGGGTTTCCTGTGTCTTAGAAAGAGAATAGCTTAGCGACCAGTGCCAAAGGTGCCAAAGGGGAAGGAGTTTGGTGAACGGAAACATTTCTCGTTGTTATTATTGTGCTTAGCTAACGAGAATCCCGTTTTGTGTGAGCTGGAAAGACCAATCGTGATCCACATGTGAAAACAAGGTAAGAAGAATATGTTCCAATTTCCGATTTCCAATTTCCAATTTCCCCAGGACGTTACTCCGATTAACTAGGTCAGTGGTAAGAGCCATGATACACGGTCTTGGTGGTCGTTCCACGACATTTTAAAGGCCAAAACACGAACAACTTTTTATCCCCTGGTTGGTCTGGGTGTTTCATGGAATG